>JAOEHY010032049.1:0-28227 GCA_025447955.1 Psilopsiagon aurifrons
CCGCGGGCCGCGGCTCGGGTGCAGCGGGCGCGGCGGGTCCGAGCGGTGCCCGCCGGGGGACGCTCGGTAATGTCCGCGGCGGGGGAGCGCTGCGCGTCTCGGGAGCTGGCCTGGGGGGACCCCCGCTGCCCGCTCAGGGCTTGGGGGGGCGTTTTCCCCTCCTCCCTGTTGCGTTCCGACCGCAAACTTCTGGCAGGGTTGAGGGATGGATGTAGGTAAATGCCGGCGCAGCTCTGCCTGTTTACCCGGTCCGGGGTAAAAGCGTGCCTAACCCGCGGGTTGCTTTGGCGGTTTGAGAGCAGGAGAAGCGGACTTCGGGGTGTGGGGAGCCTTGGGTAGAAACGGGAACGGGTTAAGCTGCGAATGGTTGGGATTTTGCTGCGTTTCGCCTTAACGCTGCTCACTGAGCTAAGACAGACGCTGAATGCAGTATGTCTGATCTGTTCCGAGCAATAGAAGCCCAGCAAAACTCGGGCACTGCAGATGTTTTATTGCTAGGCTTATTATAAACTGTGCAAACAGTCGGTAGTCCCTCGCCGTCTCCCTGCAGCTTAGCGAGGCGAGTTTCACAGGGTTTGGATTTGGCTTTGGGTTTTAAACCGATCCGGAGCGCATAGGGCTGGATGGGATGCCCTGGTATCGCCGGCAGCTTTACAGTGTAATCTTGTTTGGAAATTGATCCAACTCATCTTGAAATCCAGCCAAGAAAGAAGTAAAGGCTGCAGGCCTCGTGCCGCCCTCTGCACCTCCTCACTGTGTCGTGTGGCTGTACAGTTGGGGTTCTTGTTTTGATGGTGTGGAAGCAATGAAATGAGGACGTAAATGCTGAATGCCACCGATGGTACAATGCTAGGTAACTTTTCTGCTCCTTTATCCTCTTTCAGCGAGTGCTGACTTTTTTCTGTTGGAAGTTCATGATGGCTTCATGTTGGTGGTGACTGAATGTTGGGACTTGGTATTGTTGGGCTTTCTCTCCTAAATTTCAAGTAGAAATGGAAACTGTAGGAGAACCACAGCGTGTTGATGGCTGAACCTATTTCCAGCTCTTACTAGGATTGAAAGCTCTGTGAGTAGCTTGTTCAGAGTTACTGGGGTCAATGGAATAATGTGGTACTGCCCTGGACGCATGTAAGCAGCAGCTTGCTGAAGATTGTTAATTTATTCACTGATACTTATTTACCTAAAGGCTACATTGAAAAGCTGCAGGAGTGAAGTTCCCCTCGCTTGTAATCACAGTTCATCTGCATGATTGAGACAGTGATTTAGGGTAAGTCAGGAAAAGGCCACTGCTAACAAACTAATGGTGAAGAACCACCCTGGGTATAGTTCTTTCTTCCCTGAATTACAATGCACTTAGGCTAAGCCTCCCTCCCCACCCAGCCTTCCACTAGCTCAAAAACCGTGTCAGCAGACTGAGTGGTAATCAATGACTGTGCAGTTTGAGCGATAGAGTGTCTCCTCATATCTAATCCATGAAGTTCTGTATCTTGATCAGACTTTGCAGGACAGCTATAAGAAGATAGAGGGGTAGAAAACCAGTGTAGTTCAGGCTGCTTTTGGCTTATAACTTTGCCCATTGTCCTCAGGGCAAAGAAATCGTATGCAATCAGAAGTTTGTTATGTTTCTTTTAAGTGATAAGCTTTCGTTCACCAACAGGAATGATTTTTCTTTGAAATAAAATCAGGTGAGCAGTTAATTTTCATGTTAAACACCATATAGTTGAAGAGATAGTGAGGAAGCATTTATAGCTGAGCTGTTCTTCCATCTCACCTGAAAGGTGAATTTACACCTGGTCCTTGAATTGAATGACAACACAGCACTCTAAATTTGCCTAGGTAGAACTTGACATTGTTCTTGGACTTGGTACATAGTGTATTTAAACATCATCCTGATAAACATGTATGAAATCACCTTCTGAAATCAGTGTTGCAAAAGGGCTTGTGAGTATCTGAGAGACCAGTCACAGAGGCCGCGGGACTTGTTTCTTCTCTGCTGCCATCATACCTTTCTCCTCTGTGGGCATCGCAGTTCCATACGGGCTGCTAAGACTAAGAGGTACAGGAGTATGACACTTCTAGAAGACAGGTCAAGCAATGACCACACAAGTGGTTTTGCTTAAAATGGATTCTGTGCAGGCTCCTCAGTAAAAGGATGACCTTTCCTAATGCATTTCTTGCAAGGGGTGGTTTGTGGTTTTCTGTTTAATTCCATAATCTCCTGTACTAAAAGGAAAACCTGTCACACCCCGACACATTACTTATCTAACAAAATCTTCAGGTACTGAGGAGACAAAACAAAACATAGAGTTCTTTTGTCCAAGAGATTATGTCAGTGGCTTTGAAGCTCAGAAGTACCAGTATAGTCACTGCAGATGAATAGCATGGGTCGCATCATGAGAATTGCTGTGTTCAAGTCAAAAGGATGGAGTAGGTGTGGTTGATGTTGTGCTGTGTTTCTGAAGAGAACTGTCTTCAGCATTCATTTTGGTTTCCTTCACTGTAGGAATGAAACCAGCTGGGTTTGTTTCCTTTCACAGTCCAAGAGAGGACTTGCTTACTACAACTGAGATGATGAAGTGCTGTCCCTGGGAGTAGATTCTAGAATGGACACTCCACAGTGTTTTATCAGTGGGTTAAAACTGGGGGATAAAAGGCTTTAATTAATTGTTTTATTCCTCCAGATATTATTGTTATATTCCTCCAGATTGTAGGAAACCAACTTTAACACCCGTTGTCTCCAGTGCTTTAGACTGTGTCAAAAAGGGCATCAAATTTGAGTTGTATTTTGTATCTTCTTGACCAGTGGAGGCAAATGGAGAAGTATGTGGTGAACAGAGTAAAAAGTACTTGGGAGGACGCTAAATGTATAGTATACATTCAGTATGGTGTTTGAAATTGTCTTGGTTTTGGCTGGGATGGAGTTGGCTGTGCTTAAACCATGGCAGAGTGGAAGTTTTAATAGGCTAGCATTAAAGAACATGCTTTAGGATGTATGCTGCTGAACTAGAGCAGGCCATCAGATAAACAACTGGAATGAGCACGGGTTTGTTGCAGTGTACTGCAGCATGTGTACATTAAACTCTGAGTCTGGAGTAAGTAAAATGCACTTGGGAACAGAATCTTGTGATGCCCCCTGCTTAATGCCCTTGGGTCTGTGATGCATTGCTGTCCCAGATCATGCCAGGTGGGTGCCTTTTGGGTTATACTGAGCAGGAATAGCACATTAAATACAGTCTAACAACTGCAGAGTCCTTAGAATGGGATTGAAGCTGGTCTGAAGCAAACACTTGAAATCCCTGATCTGGATGCAGGTTTCACTCAGCAAATCTGCTCTTCTTTGCCCTGCATTCTGCTTATATAGCTGTAGCTTTTACTGTGGGTACGAGTCAGAGTCAGATAATTCACTTTCTGTTTTTACCCTTCGGTTTTAGGGGGAGAAAAGAAAGAGGAGGGGGGAAGAAAAGTTTGAGATCATTGAACCCGCTTCTAGATCTTTGAAGACAAAAATATGTTGTCCCCAATCTGTGTGTAATACACGTTTCGTTAAAGTTCCGAGTTTAAATGGAACCCATGTTTCAATATGCTCACCATTTACACCAACAAGTGAGAATACTGCAATTAATGCTTTGAAAAGTGGTTATTCTAAGTGGTGGGCTTCTCTTTCTGCTCTGTTTCTTTCTATCTGCAATGCAGATGTAACTTCAAAACTCACAGGCATGTTTCCTCATTCTCTAATGCATGTGAACCAAAGGTAGCAGTAAGTGCATTGTGTAATTGTATCAGTTTTTGCTGGCCATTAGGTTGTTAATGCCAGCCTGTAAGTCTTCTTGTTGGTTTTAGGTATTTTCTTCAGTGAAACTACCGCAAATGACAGCATAACAGCTATTAAAATAATTATTTAAGTATTTTAAATGAAGCCATTTGCCCTTTTCCCCCTTTTCTGTTCAACTCCATACAAATTGACTTTTTATGAGCTTGTAATCCTTGCCAGTCTGGGAATATAAACCACTCCACGACACCATCCAACCAGATATATATGTCAAGGTCAGGTTGGACAGAGGCTTGGGTGACGTGGTCAAGGGTGAGGCATCCCTGCCCACGGTGGGGGCTGGAACTGGATGATCTTAAGGTCCTTTCCAACCCAAACCAGTCTGGGATTCTGTGAGTTGAGGGCAGAAATTTGTGCCTCCTGGGAAGATACCATTGTGTCTTGCAAAATGTGACTTGGGAGGAACGACTGAAGTATTTGGAGACTGACATTTACGTTTGGAGTCGATCAGCTATTTGCTTTTATAGCTAAACACCCACCATCTGCAAAGCGTGTTGCCTCTGATGATAGGAAACTCCTTGGTGTGCTCAGAAATGGTGTGAAGTTCAGACTTTCACCTGAAGAAGGAAAGTTCAAATGCAATAGCCTATGTGCTCATCTTCTGTGAACAGAGTGCAAGTTGAGAACTGCTGTCTCTCTGACATAAAGCTGCAGTTTGGCTGTTGCTTCCTGAGGCTGACCTGAGAATCTCTCTACTACAGTTACCCAGTTTCGTTGTTGCTTTTAAAGCCCTGTTGGCAGCAGTCAGTCTGGTAGGAACGAGATTAGTTTTAACTCTGGAGCATCTTGGAACAGGAGTGGAAGCTTTTGAGCTAGTGCTTGGCACTGGGCAGTGGTCCTCCTGCCCTTTCTGTGTAGGTAAAATGCACGCAACTATAGGCAATGAAAGCGTGTAGTATGGGATACTTTTATACTACTAAGGCTTGAGTGGAAATGTTGAGCAAGATGAATCTTCTAGTGAGCACTCTTCCTGTTGAGAAGTTAGCTGTCAAAACCACTTTCTGTGGCTGCTTGAAATAGTTCAATGGAGAATGGACTGAAACAGTCTGGTTGGACAGGGCTTTGGGCAACACGGCCTAGGGTGAGGTGTCCCTGCCTGTGGTAGGGCGGTTGAAACTGAGTGATCTTAAGGTCCTTCCCAACCCAAACCATTCTGTGATTCTAAATTGCCTTCTTCTTCTCTTCACAGACTGAAGAACAATGGCTTCCTTCAGCAACCTGACTATTGGCATTATTGTTGCCAGTTTTACTGTGTTTCAGCTCCTGTTCCACGTTGTAAGTTCTTGGGTGTCAACTCGAATAACACCTGGTTTTAACAATCTTAGCCAAAAAAGGAAGATTGAATGGAATTCAAGGTAAGAGTGTTCAAAACTAACTCCACCTAATGACCTGCCGGGAATTGTCAACTTCTCAATGCCCTATGTGTGTTTAACCCTGTGAATCTTTCCTGGGTGCTTTCCTGCCTTTTGAGCCATAAAGAAATATAGCAAAATGAGTTTTATTTGTAATATATTACCCTGAAAGGGTGCGTATTGGTGGTTGGAAAGAACCTTAAGATCACCTAGTTCCAACCCTAACCAGTCTGTGATTCTATATAGTACACAAGCTTAATTGGGTGAAATGAATTGATAGAGTATACCTTTAGCTTGAGCTGCCTATTGCAACTCTAAAATATTATGCAGGTTTTTCTCCAGTTTGAAGCTCAAAACTCTGCTATGGGCTGTAACTCAAAATGCATTAGTTGTATCGCTGTTCCTCCTCAGTGCTATTTAAAGGCAGCATCAGGTGGATACTTCTAAAGTTGTTTCCGTTGTTCTAGGCAGCATTAGCAACTCAAATAGTCTTGCCTTTCCATCTGGCAAATGTCCACCTGCAGTGTTCTTAAAGGCACCATCTTAATTTCAGTTTGATCTTTGACTAATTACCTATCTGCCAGAACAACGCTGTCAGATGCCAGTTCATGGTAGGAGTGCAGGTTAGGTTTATCTGTGTTACAAGTGACAATGGAGGCAGACAGGGATGCTAAACTAAACTGTTATCATGCTGGAGCTGAACTTTTGTCTCTGAGCCACATCAAGTGACCATAGAATTACACAATAGGCTTTCTGAGAACTTATTCCATGCCTCGTAGCTGTTGTAACAGCTTTGCATAACAACGTTTGAATTGTCTCACACATAGCAGGTTCGCTGGAAATAACCTGCGCTGTAATCTCCGGGCTGTTTTGTAGTGAGCTGTTCAACTGTTCAAGTTGATATAGCACCTTTTTTTACTTCTTTCCAAGCTTTTTCTTAGGGTTGATAGCAGGATGTAGATGTTAGCACATAAATGAGTCGCGGTCCAGTGCTGCTCCAGTGCTGGAGTTAGAAGGCATGGCACACAACGTATCAGTCATTGACAGCTTGTTGATGTTATACCTGAGGGAAGTGAAAGGAGGGCTAACTGGGCTTGCCTTCCTACATAAGACTGACCCCTAACTCTGCTAACCAATGTTCTGTCAAACTGCCTCAACACTCCGATGTTTCACCAAAACAAAGAGGCATCCCAAGGAGTATCTTACACGTTCAGAGGGTGTAGGTGGACATATACACATTCTGCAGACAGCTGTGCAGGTAGAGAAAGCTACTGTCACCCTGTAAAATGAGTTGGGTTAGCTTAAATGATTTAAAAGCAGATGGTTGTTACTTTGTCCTATATTGAACTGGTGTAGGGAGCACTCGCACAAATGGTTCTGTTGGCAGGCCTGAAGGAAACTGCCAACAGAACTGGCACAGAGGATGGTTATGCATTTTTATCAGCTCAGCTGCCTGAAATGAGCTGCAGCATTGAAAATGCATTGTTACAGTTTGGAGGGTTTTGTAATCAAACATTGGAACTGCAGCTCTGGACTGTTTTCCGTGCTGTCAATTCGTTCCTTGAGACCTTCCAAGAGTGAGAAACCAATAATGTAATTGCTTCTGGAATCTTAAGCATGCAGATGCTCAAATTGAGTAAAAAGCTATACTTTGACACAAATGTAATATAACTCTTTGTGTTGTGCATAAATTCCTGTCACCTCTTCTATTAATTTACACTTGTACTGCTATTAAGCAGTTGGTAAGTATGTGTACATTTGGTAACAACGGACTAAGTGTGCAACTTGTCAGTGCAACTTGTTTCTGTGCAGTTTAATGAGGAGTTAAAGGATACAAGCTTTGTCAGTATTCTCAAAGAACTGTGTGGAGCCCGATAGCTTGACCTAGATTCCATATTGAAATGAAGTGTTGCACTATTTCCCTCCTTCTGCCCTTTCTTCTGTAGAAAACTCCAAGTCCAGAGTCGAAGGCAATCTGTTCCTTTCTTCCTTTTGGTTTTTTATCCTCTCCCCCTTCATGTGCTGTGCTTGTGTATAGCTTGTATTCTGAACACGAAGGTTTGGATAAGCAGCCACTCCTGAGACAAATTGCAACTGAGCTATGTATCCTAAGATGAATTTTACCTCTGTCATCATTATCTTCTCCTCAAGTTCAAACCCACCAGGCATTTCTCAAATGCTAATACTATATGCCATGCTTTGGTTTAAAAGCGGAGCTCAGTTCCTAGCTCTCTGTGAACTCTGTGTTGTGAGAGTGGATGTCTTAATTGTGATAACTTCAATTTTCTTTGGTTATTCAACAGATAAAAAGATTTAACCAAAAAAGCAGCCTGTGGCTAGTGGTTAGTAAATGTTCTCCTGCAGCTTGTTACATTTGACTATTCAGCTTGCATAAATCTGCATTCATTTTTTGGAACACTTGGAAAAGTGCTGAAAATAACACGATGATACACTTTAAACAAATCATAAATAGAGACTTCTCTTATGAACGCGCAGCGTTCACAGCTAACTAAACTTCATGTTAAGCACATTAAGGAGAGCATCACCCTTGTCTGCAACCTGCTCTGTCTTTGCAAAGTCTTCCTGAGGGAGTAAGATGGGTTTGTCAAATCTTGCGAGGTGGAGTTGGGACTCCTGAGAGTGACTTACGCACATTGAAAATGTGAATGACTTCCAAGTACATGTCTTTAATATGTACAAAGACAAAGCTAATAACTACCAGCATCTGTATATTTGTGTGCCTATTTTTCGTGCTGTGAATATGGTGCAAAGATGTTTCTGATGACACAGCCTCAAACTTGGAGTTCTCATCTTTAAAGGGTACCCGTGATTCAGTAGAGCTATTTTAGCACATTTTTTTCCCTTCCTAGCCACACTCGAGAACTGGGAGAGCAAACAGCAGCTACATGGGATTAGATGCAGTTTCTAGCAGTGTTAAACCCATGGCTAGAGGAGCAAGGTGACATGTTTTGGACCCATGCCCATTGCATTGTTCTGCCTTCCAAGAATACATGTGGACTCCAAAGGGCAGGAATGGCCATGTCCTGTGTGCTGGCAGAAACCCTGTCAGGGCCTCTGTAAATAGGTAGTTCTTTTAAAGTGCTTGTTAACATTCAGAGTTTATCTACAGTGTGCATGCACCCTGTATACTTGAGACTGGTGTCATTTGGATGGGGAGGGTTTAGTACCCAAGTATGGACAAGGCAACTGCGATTACTGTGACTTTATATAGGACAAGAGGAGTGTAAATAAAGCAAAGCTTTAAGAGGAGTGTGAATAAATCAGCGCTTTAAGAGGAGTGTAAATAAAGCAAAGTGAGCTGTTAGTTCATATGAGCTCGTAGCTGTTACACCTCAGATACTCAGCTACAACCTTTTGTTATACAAGTTTTCTCTTTGACAACCAGAATCTACTTCAAATGCACTTGAAATTCTGATGCTTTCCCTGATAGGTTTTTCATTGAATGCCCTTCTTTTCAAAACCTTCACTTGGCAGATTTATTATGGGTCACCTTATTAACTTGGTGCCTGAAAGGAGGAACTTGGGGCAGGACTCGGGGGCCAGTCTGGATGTGGAATGCATACAGATTTTCCAGCAAAACGGGACAACACTGCAAGTATTTGTTAGAGAACTGGATGTTATATTGTCTTTAAGGATTCATTCATAAAGGGGTAATAGGGGAAATGAAGATCTCTGTTACTTTAAGACCTTGTGTTCTGTTTAAGAGGCCCCTTGCTCCAATCTAACGGATTCCTTCTTTTTGACTGTTTTTCCCACCTCTCATTGTATTGTGGTTGGATGTAGCGTAAAGAAGAGATGATTGACTTTCACACAGGTATCTGGATGCAGCTGAGAGCTTAAGCACAGTATAGACAGTTGTGAGTGGCAGTACCTTCTTGTGACTGTAATCTCTTTTTTAGGACAGTGTCCACATTCCACGCCTTGGTGGTTGGTGGCTTTTGCCTCTATATTTTGGTGCACGATGACGCCGTTAATGCTGACCGTCTCTGGTAAGGAGTGTTACGTGTACCTTGTGTTTATGCAGTGAAGTAACATAACTGAGTATGTTCATTACTGAAATAATGAAGATCCCATTAAAATATGCAGTAGTTGTAGCATTGGCCTTTCCTGTGTGTAGTAATAGATGATTAAATTGTTGCCTGTTTTGGATTTTTTTGTCATTGCATTCTGGTATCTTTAGAGAGACCTAATACAGTCTGAATGAGATCTGTTCATCATGTTGGAAAGCAGCAACGCTGTTATGCCTTCTCTTGTGTGTCTCTTGTGGTAAGCTTTATTAGATGGAAGCTTTTATTCTGGTTTGAGTAGAACTTGTTCTAGGTAGTACAAAGGAAGTCATGAAGGCAGAAATGAAAGCCTCTTAGTGATGATAAATAAGTTGAATCTTTGCATTTACTGAATCATCCAGGAAAAAATTAAATTAATCAGAACTCAGTCCACTTTACTTCAACTATTGCTTCTAAATAGCTTCTTCTGTTTGGATGTGTTCACACTGATTGCTGTCAGTGGTGGTATTTACATTTGGAAGAGTAAGGAAAACTTTGTATATGTATTAAAACCCGGTGGAAGTGTCTCTGATCTGTGAGTTTCAAATGGAAGGTTCGGGTCCATTTCCTGGCAATATTTCTGTGCATTGTTGCTTGGTCAAAATTATCTTAGTGGTTTCAGGGTCTTGCCAACTGAAAGCGCACAGAGCATCCTCCAGATGTGGGAATCGGTGTTCTCAGTTACGAAACTAGTGATTCTAAAATGAGGGGAGTATCAGTGGACTTCAGGCAGCTGCAGTGGTTTGAATTCATGTTCATGCAAGTGATTAAGTGTAGACGAAGACCAAACAGAATACTGCCCATGGCATGACAAGTGCTTATATGAAGTGAACTACAACTTTGCAATAGGCTTTCTTCTACAAGTGAAGTCAGAATTCAGATTTCCCCAGAATTTGCAGATGTACACTTTCTTCTAAGGCTGACTTTTTATATTACTCTTAGTTTTGATTTTAATTGAATAAGACTGAAGAGGAAGACCACCAAATTATATGGGAAATGCCATATGGCCTCTTGCAAGGCTGCTCAGTCTGGAAAACTAATGTCCTTTTGAAGTGCAGGGGTAAGCTGTGGCACTTGGTCATTTACAGAAATGAAGGGTGCGTAAGGCTTTCTATAGGAGTCTCTTATTAGCAATACAAGAAACATTTCTGCATCTAGTTTTAGCAGCGCTGAAGTAAATGTCCAGGACTCCTTCACGCAGCTTTCTTGCACTGTTCTAGCCCAAGCAGCCTGAAAATATTACACAGATGCTCTGATTTTAGACTACTGGGAAGGTTTTGATACAGACACTTTTTCTCTCTCACAGTTGCCACCATCCTTGTGTAGTCATTGACTTCATGAACGTTATCCAGTCAGCTCTTTTCTGTGGGATTTAAAGATCCCTCTATCTATAATGGCAAATCACAAGTTCTGAGCCTCTGTGTATGTCAGCCTAAATTCTGGCTTCATGTGAAGCTTAAATGCATGATGCCTATGATACCTGTATGTCTTGAAAGGGATCAGGACTCCTGCTGAGCATTTGGGTTCAGTGGAGACATGGTATTACTGTCAGGTAATGCCTGAATCTAGGTCTGATAGATGCTAACAAAGGATGATAGAGACTGGAGCACTGAGGAGTTAGAGGGAAGCATCAGTATAGTGTGTGTGTATCTTTTTTGATGCTCTAGGGCTTTGCAGAACACTTTGCCTTCTCTCTCTATGTAATGCAGACTAGCTAACATAGACAACATAGAAATTCTTCTTGAGGTGGTGAGAATAACAAGGTAGGAAGTGTGGAGGTGGTAGAGATCAGATAAGGAAAAGGAGAGTCTGTGAATAAGTGAATTAAATTGGAGCTTCACAGAACAGAGAGAGCTCTTCCCTTTTGCTCATTCAGGTAACTCCGTTTGCCACTCCGGATTCTTGCCTGCATCGAAACTAGGCTGCAAACATCAGGGCTTGTAAGCTCCATTGCACTTCCCATTCAAGGAAATAGGTCAGGAAATCTAGGAGATTGTAGACTACATTCTAAGCTTCCCATTAATTAATCTCAATTTGGGATTCTAACATGGACTCTTCTTGAAGGGATGTGACAGATGGGCAGTGCAGCCTTGTATGTTGCTGAAATGCTGGTTTAGAAAGGCCGGAGAAGGTTTGTTGCAAGATGACCATTCCCAAGGAAAGAAGGGAGGAAAGTGAATGGTTCCCTGTCTCATCCAGTTAAGTCTCATTTACCGATACCAAGGAACAATCGTGCATTCAGTCCTTTGCATCTGTTCTGGAGAAGAATACGAAGGTTCTTGAGAGCAGGCTCAATCTTGGTGATGATTTATTGAAGAGTGTTGGGAGCACTTACAAGTTTGGCTGTGATGGCAGAGCTCTAATGGGAAGGCTGTAACTAAAGAGTTTCTGTGTGTGAGAACACATCCGTTTATGCTCTGTGTCTAGCTGTGACGTTCAGAAGAGGTACACCAAAAGAGGCACTCAGCCTCCAACCTGCATAGTGCATGGAACCAGGTTTTGAGGCCGTGGAAAAACGTTCCTGATTCAAGTTGTAGTTAAGAGAGCTTCTATGGCTCCATTCGTAAGGGCATGAGTGAGCTCCAGGCTCCCCTGCTCGTGGGTTTTGTCTCATCTAATGGCAGAAAGCGGGTTTTGCAGATCCTTCTGTTTTCCTGTAAGCTTCCCTCTCCCTCAGGGAAGCAGTCCGTGTTAGGCCAGACTGCAGTAATACAGGAAATCTCCTCCACTGCTCCATTCCAATGGGATTAAAAAACAAAGGCTAAGTAATAGCATTTTACTGCTTTCTAGCTGAGGGAGACTTTGTGTTGGAGGTGCTATAAGCAGAGTGTGTTCCTTTTATCTCCAAAGGCTTACAACAAAACTTTCTTTCACAGCTTGTCTTGTGCAGTCAACGTTGGGTAAATCTCTAGAGCTGTCACTTGAAGCTCAACTCATACTTACACAAACAAACTTACACCACTTAGTTAAAAACGTGTTATGATCTTCATGCTGAGGAAAAGAGATTTGCTTACCAACCTCAAAATGTGGCCATACAGAGGACGGTGGAGGAAAGGATAAATGCTAGAATGTGGATGATGCCCTTTCTTGAGGTGTATTCACAAGTTTGGGTTTGTTGAACACCCGTGAGGAACTGAGGTGGTGTATATGCTACTGAATGCCTGCTGAATGTTTGGCATCAGAAAGGAAGGGACAGAAGGTGTGAAACTCCTCTGGAAAGCATTTCTTCTCAAAGGTTCCTTGGTTTCAGAGAACTGTCAAGTAACTCCTTTCATGTCTCCTCCTACTCTGTTTATCCCTGTGAGTATCCATCATCTTATGAATATGAAAAGTACCAGCTGAGCAAGATATTTCTGTCCTCCTTCACAACGTTCTAACACTGGCAGAAGAACAAAAATGGAGATGCTGCGTTCTCTTTTATCCTCTTTCCAGAGAAACCAGCTAAGGGTACTTGCTCTGTTCCAGCTCTAGACTCTAGCAAGGCTCTTGGGGCACTCTCTGCCCCAAGGCAGGGGTATTCCTGGTCAGGGTAGTTAGTAGATGTCTTACAGCTGGGTGAAAAAGGAATCCATTTGCATAACTAGGACCTTTCTTAACCAAATCTTGAAGCATCTTACTGATGGGCCAAGAATAAAGTGACCTGGTAGACAGTATGTGTTTGATATATGTATATCCTTTGCAGATTGCCTTCTTACAAAGAGTGTAACTATGTACTTTTGGTATGTTTGCAGGGGGGACCCTTCAATTGTGAAACTGAATATTGCTATTACCACAGGCTACCTCATTTCTGGTAATTATGCAATGTGTATATAACACACAGAACCTGTATAGTTACATTGAGTCACTATGCCTATATACCTATACTGAGCCACTGTGCCAGGGATGTGACATGTGTATACAATAGTTTCTCCTGTGCCTTTTGAAATTGCTAATGGAGTTGTGGAATCGCAGGAGCTTGCCAATGGACGTGGAAGATGGAATATTATCTCCCCAAGTACGGAGGAAGTGCCACTGTGTGGCTTCAGGATGGTTTGCTACACAGCCCCCAACTCCAGCTCGGTTTTGTCCTTCAGCCTGTTGAGAAGGTGTCAAAGCAGTGCCCTTCAGACCCTCGGGGTGCTTACAGCTTATGGCTCTTTCGTCATGTGTTTCTTCCCCATGAGCTCAGAATGCTGGCAGAAGGACATTAATAGCCTTCAGTACAAGCTGAGGCAAATGATGCTGTAAGATCATCCCTGCCCACCTCTTGGTCTCACTTTAAGCCAAAATTCAGTCATGTATAATGGGACAATTTTCATTATGTTCTTGAAATGGCATTTTTTTCCCACGCATATGTCCTTAATTATTTACTGTCAACTAAAACTGCTCTGGGAATTTTGCTGCAAATTGCTTTGGAGCTTTGTTTTAGGGTGCGTGGAGATAACACTGATTTATCAGAGCAAGACCCTGGTGTGGCTTGGACTGTTTTCAGGGGAAAGTACTCCTGTTAGGACAGAGTCTGGTCAGAGGCTGGACCTCACTATCTCCCAGACTAGTTTCCTCACCCCCCTGGAGATAGTCTGGTGATTGGCACCCTCCGTTACACTGTGGGTTAGTTTAAGTCTCTGTTCTTTTCCATAACAACTTCAGCTTTCATGTTTAAATTCATTGGTATCTATTTCTGAATAATTATGCATTAGAATGTCATGATGAATTAATGAGTGCCTTTGAATGGAGACCTGAACCTGGCCACTCATTCTGTCTCGCTCCCTTGTATAGTTAATGTTTAATTATTAATAGGAAGTGGAGGAGCTATGTCAAGTGATAGAAAGTCCTGCCTGAAGGTAGCTAATATAAAAGAGATCAAGACTCTCATTGGCGATACAAAAGGCACAGGAGTAAAGTCTTTGATTGGTAAACCTTGGTCACTAGTATTCCAGTTTAAAGTACTCATTTGGAGCAAGGAGGGGCAGAAATTGCTTGTTCCAATACAAAAACCTTCTGAAATCTTAGACCATCATGGGAGAAGAAAGAACGTTTGTGTCAAAGCATTAACTCAGGCCCGCTGTACCCCTGCTGCAGTAAATGGAAAGTTCCGATTGAAGAAAGCAAGCATGCTTCTCATTCCAAGTGTCCCTGGCAGAATATGTTTAGGAAATGGTTCAGTGTTAGCCAATATATGTCCTTTTCGATTCACAAGTGCCCTGTAATAGATCCCTGCATGTATTTGTATATGGTGTGCCTGCTGTAGCCCCCATCCCCTCTGGTTTTGGTTGGGTTTTCACTTCTCCCAAATCTTTGGGTTAAGAAGGGCGAAGTCTTGCTCCAAGCGTCTGAATGCACGTTTTTCCTCCCAGATACTTCAGCTTCTGCACTTCTGTTGAAGTGGAGCATTGTAATTTATAGCAGCTGATGGAAGAAAACTGTTGCTCAAACGCTTTGACTAAAGTTGAGCCTCAGAATGAAGGCTTTTCTCTTACGAGATAGTGTTTCTACTGATGCCCTCTGTTGGCATTTACACCTCTAAAGCTATTGCGAGGTAAAAGGTAATATAATACATTGTTCTTTATCGTTATTTCTTTTCTCTTGTAGATTTGTTGCTTATTATTTACTACTGGAAGGCAATTGGTGACAAATATTTTGTAATACATCACTTGGCAGCTCTCTATGCTTACTATTTTGTACTGGTGAGTGCTGTATTTTTCCAGTCACATAACAAGCAGGTGGCATTGAGGACAATTTAGAGCTCTCATTTGCTTAATGTTTAGCCAGTTCTCCATTGGCTGGTGCCCTAGCTTTGTGAAAGGTGTATTTCTATGTACAGTCACTGTTACTTTCTAAATGGTTTTATCAGTCATTTGTGGTACGTGTGTAACATTTCCCTGTTACAGTCCTTCAGCGCAAATATGTACCTTGTTTAACAGCTGAACTTAAAACTCTACTCAGTTTTTGCTGTAGAGGGCTTTTTGACCTAGGGCCTTTTCAAATGGTTGTAGAAAAGGCTTTCAAATAACCCCCCCAAGTCTGAAGTTAGTTGAAGAATTGGAAGGAAATGGTTCCAAGTGGTTATGTTCTGCTTGTGACTGTATTGCAAAGCCATTGGTCAGTGATCCATAATCCTGGTGGAGGATGTGCTACAATCAGCTGGGTGGCTTTTTCCTGTAAGGTTACTTTGGTGGGGAGACCATGGATGATAAGTCTCTGTCAGTAAGTATCTGTCTGTAAGTATCTGTCACATGCATACACTGAAGGGAAAAGGGGGAAGAGAAGGACACTGTCCTGGGATAAAACCTCACTTAGTTATTCCTTGCTGCTGCTGGAGTTTCTCAAAGCTGCCCATGTGACTTGGTAGAAGTCCCACTGACCTCTGGAACAGTGCTCCTGAATTCCTTCTGTAAAGCTTAGGCAGTAGAAAAGAAAGCTTATAAAATGCATTTTACTTCATTTACCACATTTCTTTGCCTGCCCCCTGTGTGAATCCCAGCCTTACAGTGCTCAAAGTGTTGAGGTGCCAGATTACTGTCACATTGCCCACGTAATGGGGATGAAGGCTCCTGAGAAGTAAATGCTCTGTTTGGGGCTGAAGATAATTAGATCTTCTAATGTTATCATGGATGGAAGTGAATTAGAGCCGAAGATTAATGAAAATACCAGTCACAGGGCTAATCCCTGATGCAGGAAAATCATCCGTTGTTTGTGGACTTAACAAAGTCTGTTTTTTGTGGGAACTTCATTTAAATCAGTTATTATTTGGCTGTAGCTCTGCCCTTGGATGTCTGTGTGTCACTGTCATTCTTTATCTTCAGAGAAAGTTACTCCTAAGTATCTTGTTTGAAATATGGCTCTTGAAGATAGGAAAGAATCTGATGAAGAACACAGATTCTCTGTTTGGTGTAGTGTGAACTGAAGTCACTGAAGTAGTGGGTACAAGCATGGTTGGTGAGGGAATGGGGAATCATGACAGGCACTACATAGACTGTTCATGAAGCCTACCAAAAAGTCTTCTTATCTCTCCGTCTGCTGCTGGCCCAGCCTTTGTGTAATGGAGCACAACCAAACAATAAGGCAGAGAATATGCTGTACTTTGTCACTTGGGGGAGAGTGCTCAGTTACAACGTGTATCAATGTGAATGTGCCACGCAGTCATCTGGATGCTGCCACGGAGGAGATGTGATCATCTTCCAACTCACAGGGCATGGCTGGGGCTGTGGCACAGCTGGTGGGAGGGTTTCCCCTGCAGTGTGCGAGGGGGAAGAAAAGGCTTTATGTGCCCTTTCTGCTGGGAATTCATCTTCACAGGGTGAATTATGTTCCTAAACCAACACAGGGGCACTTTTCTTCAGCTTACAGTGTTTATTTTGGGGCTTGTTTAAACATTGAGAAACCCCAAATCTTTGTAATTCTCTCAGTAATGGTATTATTGTCATAACAGCTCAGGCCTGCTTGTGCCAGCCTTGTGTCACTGGCTTTCCATGGCCACTTAACTGTAAGCTTCTTCATTTAAATAGTACTGATCTGAGCTACCTGAGGTCCAATTGCAGCTTTGGAGGTAAACCTCATGTTGAAGTTGGGAGGAAGTTGCCTGGAGCTGGTGAACTTGTTTGCTGCTGTTTTAATGACGAAGTCGAGACGCTGCGTCAATCTGTGTGTACTTGAAGGCTGTAATCAAGGTTTCACGTGCCCACTGTTGATTTTTCAATGTCTGCTTTGTTTTGCTAACCAGAGCAAAGGTCTGCTGGCTTACTTTGGAAACTTCCGCCTGCTTGCAGAGTTCTCCACTCCTTTTGTCAATCAGCGGTAAGTGCTCAGGGGGTGTTTGCATCGCGGCTTTACATCTTCATGTGTATCCTGAGTTCTGTCACTTGGGAAGTCTTTCCTGTTGTCAAATGGGAATTTATGTAGATTGGATGTGTAAATATTCATATCTATAACCTAAGGATTATGATGTGGAAACCTTTGTTGCTGCTATAGCTGCAGCAATATGACTAATGCATTCACCCGAGGTCCTTTCTAGAGTAGACCATTCTTCATATCTGATACCATTTTAAAATGAAGCTTCTGAACAGAAAACCTGGCAAACATAAGTGTTCGTTATCCTCTTTCTGTTCATTTCATGATTCTGATAAAGCCATCATTTTCAATAGGGATTTTTTTCAGTATTGTGGATTAGGAAAGGATAACACCACCATCAGAATCCTAGAACGGAACTGCACTGCCTTACCTGACTGGAAGCTTATTTGCAGTGCTGCACGTGTATAGATCAATATTAATATATGAATACATAGAATAATATCAGTGCATATTCTTTATTTACTTTCAAAAATAGATCTGGGTATTATTTTGAGGATTTAAACAAGAAAAATAGCAGAGCAGCTCTGGTTAATCTTCACACTTGCGTTCGAAGAAGGAAGTGGCGGAAGGCATTTTGCAGAGCTCAGTGAGTTGAAGCCTTCCATGGCTTCTGACCATGGCATTGCTACCAGGATTGCTGCTCTGGGTATCAGAAAGGGAGCACCATGATGCCCTCTACCACGGGCAGAGGAAGCAGTCAGTGGAGTTTCTCAGTGCTCTGCGGGAGTTGACCTCTGGGCTGTGCCATAGTCACTGTGACCCAGCTGGGTACAGGGACCTGCGCCAGGAAAACCTCGCCTCAGGAGAGGGGCTTTGGTACAGGGCAGTGCTGGCCTCCTCTTCCAGAACTTCTGAACGTGTGTGGCGTCTGTTTTCAAGGCATCTGGTAGAGAAAGGGTACTGTAAGGCAAAGAGGGGCTACATGTAGTCCTCCTGCAGACAGGGGATCTGAGTCTTACCCATCACTGCATATGACTGTAAACTCCAGAATATTTGATGAGACTGGATCATTCCTTGGATTTCTAAGAATAACAAAGGTTGTGCTGAGACCCCTTTCAAACATGAGCTTGGCAAACTGAAGTTGCAGGAGGGAAGGCTGGGATAATGGAGGTCTCCAGAGGTTGCTTCTGTTTGCCCGAGTGGAGTCGGAGATTAGAGTCTAATGTAGTCTGTGCTCTGTGTGCACAAGAACTGAGGAATGAGGAAACTTCTTTAAACTTGTTTTTAGCATTACAAGGAAGAGGAGAGTAAGAAGATGAGAAAGGGTGCGTTACATTCTAGGTTTCTCTATTGACATTCATGTCTGAGTGAATGGCTGTTGTCCCAGCTGACTTCCACCAAGACAGGATTCATCCTGAAGTGGTACCTGTACTGATGCTTATCTTTCAGACTGCCTTAGGAAGCATTGTGCTATGTCTGGCTATTCAAAGTAACCCGTAGTATACTTTCTAAATGCCTTGTGGGGAGATCGTGTGTCTTTGAATGTGGGCTCTTACTTCTTTCTCAGAAATCACTGCAGGAGGTAACAGTCCCTTGCACTAAGGGACAGAATCTCATCAGTGCAGGAATGGGTTTGGTGGGTATTTTGGGTGGGGTTTTGTGTGGATATTTCAGGGGGGTTTTAATTACATTTGAAGAGAACCAGACCCTCCATGCAGAAAGTTGTGGATAATGATAATGACTTCCATTATGTTTCTTGTTTGCATTCTTAGGATTACCAGAAGAGCTATTATTAAAGCATAAAAAGATACTCTAATCTCAGAACTCTCTATGTATTTCCTGTCTGTGTCGTTAGGGAGATCTAATTGGAGGTTGTCTCCATGCCAAGCATTTAAATCTTGTAATGTTAGTATCTGCATTTATGTAAGTATGGGCTGTTGTGGGTAAAACTGTAGTGGTACATGTGATTTATTGACCTGTATTTAGCTGAATTTGCTGGGAGAGGGAAGCTGCTAAGCAGACGTCCATCCTTCTACACTGTCCCACTGCAGTGTATTCTAAAACCTGGTTTTATATTACTTTGGGAATCTGCACTGTAGATGTCAATGAAAGTACAGGCTCTAACTGTTAGCCTGACCACATGTGTCAGCTCTCGCTCTTCAGCATCCCAGTGAGTGTTTCTGTGATGAGGTATCCTGCTTCTACGCTGGACTGCCGCCTCGAGTACCTGGATTGTGTCTCAGTTGCACACTTAATGGAATCCTGGAGTATTTCTGTTAGATCTGGATGTCTGGCAATTCTCTTTAGTATATCTCTAATTACCTAACGTGTATATTACCTAGTATAATCTCTAATTAATACTAAGTATTAATCTGTAGGTAATTAAATTGAAAATTACTTTCGACATCCACTTTAGAACTGGTATTGTGTTAAACAGTTTTACCCTCATATCTCCTTGGAAATAAACTGATTATTCCACTTCTCCTCCCCATCATGAATACAGTGATTTAAGAAACTGTCTTCTGTTCCTATCTTTAACCTGCCACTGCTGCACAGATTTTCCTTGCTGGTGTTAAGTGTTCCTTTTCCTACTAGAGTTCAACAGAGGGGCTCTGTGTGTGGAGCAGTACATAAATTATGCCTCTCTACTAATGAATTCATATGCAAGAATTACTTTTATAAGGCCATTTACAGTAGTAGTAGCAGGAGAGGGGCTTTTTAGCTTTATCTTTTCATAGCATACCTGGCTGTGACATGGTTCAGTGCCATTTACACTGATGAGGAGGAACAGAAGCAGTCCCACCTCTGAGAACCTGGAAACTAGAGCACTATCTAGGTTACCGTATCCAAATACAATGCTACAATTGCTTTTGGGGGGGGGAAAATTAGACTTTCAGTTACACATTGGTGCAAAATATAGTATCCAGTATGGAATCTGTGTGATTTATCCTAAATTTCTCATATGAAATGTATTGTTTTGAATTAAAATTATAGTGTCTTACACAATAGCACTAGAAGGACGCCAGTTGTCAACTGGCTTGCAGTTCAAACTGGGCAGTATACCAGTTATCATGTACTGCTCAAGTGGGCTTCAGCCAAGCGGAAGAGTCTGCAATTAAGCCAAGAGACAGTGTAATAACTTAGAAATGATAAGGGTGGAAGCATTTAATAACGTATTGATTAAGAAAGGGAAATAAAATCCTTTCGTAATGAGATGGCTTCAAGTCTCCCTCGTCTCTCTGAATGCTTCTTTTGCAGGTGGTTCTTCGAAATACTGGGATATCCCAAATCTTCCAAGGCCAACATCATCAATGGTTTGCTGATGACAGTAGTGTTCTTCGTGGTGAGGATTGCCGTCATGCCTGTATATTACAGCCACGTCATTTCCTCCTTTGGAACAGAGGCTTTCCACAGATTAGGGTTTGCAGCCCAGAGCGCCTGGATTATCTCAAGTGTTGTCTTGGATGTTATGAACGTGATGTGGATGGTCAGAATTGCAAAAGGATGCTACCGAGTCATCCGTCTTATCGGACGGGAGGAAGTCAAAACTCACAGAAATGGCAAATCTGACTAGAAATCACACACATAAAAGGCAGTTCCTGCTGTGAAGGTAATCTGGGTTCACTGAAACAGTGCACATTTCTGCCATGGAATGATCCTCTTAAGAAAACAAGGTATTACCTCTGTACTGACCTTACTCTTTCCCTAACCACACTGCCTGCACACCCAGGGCCACGCTTTATGGATCCTGTCCGGTGAGGAATAAAAGCAAAAGCTCCCACAAACGAGTTCCATGTGTGTGTTCGAAGCAGTTACACGCTCCTGAAGTTAGAAAGGCGCAGACTGGTTACTTGCTTGTTGTCCACCAGTGTGTTCGAAGTGTTTCACTCAGGTTTCTCAGATCAATGTGTTTTATAAACCCAATGAATATTGAGATCTCTCTGTCTTTTTTAAAGAAACAGGAACTTCCCAAACTCCCGATGCACTGCAGTTTTCCTGGCACGTTTCTATGGTTTCTTCTGGGAATAACAATCAAGATTTCAGCCTTGACAACTTCTGAAGTTTTGCAGGAAAACCTAAAAATGTAGCTTTGGTTCTGTGAAGGCTTTTACTGCTTTTTGTTCTGCCTTATATGAATGCAAACCATTTTGGACAATGTATGAGATAACAGCGATCTAAAATGCTGTATTTTAAGACTAGGGAATAGCTTAAGAAGCGTTACAATGCTCTGATTCTGATGGGAAGGGTTCACTTTTGCTCTGTTACATTACGTGCAATTCTAACTCTTCTAAATAGCCCATGGAATTGGTTTTGGCAGGCAATATGGTAAACGAGGTGTGGAAATAGCATCATTCTGACATGTTTCTTCTTTGCTCCTGCCTTTGGGAAGTGTTGCAGCTCTCCATAGAGTATTTGTAACCGCTGGCTGTCTGGAAGCGAGGTTTAATCGTAACGAGGTAAAACTCTTCTGTTGATGGGATGTGTAACTTGCAGCAGTCCTTGTTTTCTGATCCGTGATGACCCATTTGATCCGAAGTACTGAGGGTTTTGTCACGTTTTCCTTGTTAATCACAGTCTGAGGTGTTGACTAAACACATTCTCGAGTTAACTGTGCCAGACTTGCGTAAAGCAGATCTGTCAGTAGGTACTGTGTTCCTTCCGCAAGCTGAAAGGTTTGGAGGGTATGAAAGAGGAATCCTGCCATCTAGGACTAGTCTTGAATCTATTCTCTTACACAGTTTGAGGAAATCCCGGAGTTCGTTTGAGTTTGAAAGGATTCTGAGAGCTGCGTTGCTGTGCACTTTGGTTTTGGTTTGCTGGCTTTAGACCGTAGCTGAAATGGGACTGATAACTTCTGCTTTTTGACTTGCTGTGGTGCTTGGTTGGGTTCTGTGCTTGTTGGGGTTTCTTACATGTTGCTTGTTACACCTTCTGGGAAGGTGTGCTGCAAGTCTGTGTTTTCACTCGGCACACCCAATTACTTTAGCAGACTGCTTCAGCAATTCCTTCTTCAACAGAGAGGTAAAGCATTTACCCTGCACAGGATCATCCGTTTTCCTCTTGTCCTGTTCCCTGTAAGAAAGCTGGCTGATGTCAGCTCTCCCCTCTGTAGCCAGAGGTGTGACTGCCCCAGTTCTGTGCCCTCAGTGTTTCCATCCTTCAGGATCTGGATGGCTGTAAGGCCCCAAGAGGACTATGTAGGCTGAAATGCCTTCTAACCAAGGCAGCTGTGGTAAGTGTAGTTCCCCAGTTAAATGATGTCAGGGAGTATTATCTGGGCTAAATAATACACACTTTTATAAGCCTGCTTCCACTCCTTAACTGGGCAGGCTTTCTTCCAAAAGCATTTCCCGTGTTAGGGGAGATATCAAGGGTTGTTAGCACTTTTGTCCTTTGGATTCTGGGCTTATGAATACTTCACAACCCAAACCCTGCAGACAAAAGAGCTGTTTATACCTTGCAAAACTTGGCAATCAGTCGGTTCAGGTGGCTGATCTGAGTGAGTGCTGAACGGGTTTGGGTACCAGTAAATCCATAGTCTGAGCCCCTGTGACCTGCTGTGCTGAAAGAAAGGCTCCTTTTTACACCGACTTGGAGAACCTGGTCTCTTTGAAACCAGTGATGTCAGTGTATCAAATGTACAATCTAGGCTGCCTGCAAAGGCTCTGTGTTCCTGTCATCGTTATGATTTAAAGGCATGCATGAAAGACTTCATTTTCTTCTGCTTTTTAAGTCACTAGATCAGGAAATCATTTTGCATTAGCTTGCTGCTTCTGTTATTCAGGAAGCAGGATGAAAAACATGGGTGATTTGGGGCAACTCTTAAGGTGGTAACTCATGCAAAAAATACATCCCTTCTTAGCATCATCTTTAATATTCCCGTACTTTTGTTCATTTTCAATGGAGAAATGCTCCATTTCCTTCACTTTTAGATACTTCTTTTCCCTTATAAGACACCAATGTCATTCAAGCTGTAATAAGATTATGTTAAAACCAGATTGAAAAAACCCAACCAACCCAAACCCCAATATAATACACTTAGGGCAACAATCCGGAATGGAAGGGCAAGGATAACATGTTATAAAACAAGTAGTATTTTGGATTGCTGTA
Source organism: Psilopsiagon aurifrons (assembly GCA_025447955.1). NCBI lineage: Eukaryota > Metazoa > Chordata > Aves > Psittaciformes > Psittacidae > Psilopsiagon > Psilopsiagon aurifrons. The sequence goes on from JAOEHY010032049.1 coordinate 23,130, forward strand.
CAAAGTGAGTGTAATGACAACAGTGTTTTACAATGTGTTAGGTCTGAAGTTCCTCCATTTGATTACATTTCCTTTTAGATGAGTTACAGTTCTGTCCTGCTGCAGCTACTGTGTGTCAGGAGATAACTGCCTATTGAAGGAAGTTCTTACCACTTGTGTGTTGGCAAGGAATGTAGTAAACAGGCTGCACAGTTGTGTACTGAATACATGAGCACAGCGCACTTTTTGCCTGCCGTTCAAAGCTTATCATACGGCACATTAGAGAGGTGCAGCACCCATTTTTTAATTGCACTTTATTAATTCAGAAGCTGTGGTGAAATACTGCTGAAACTTCATGTTGCAAGTGTGAGGCTTTGCTGGTTTTTAATGCAGAAAAGTAAGCGCAGGGTAAGTAGCATCACAGTAAATGCTACCTTTAGAATGTAATGTTAGGTTATTAGTGGCTTCAAACCTCTGGTTTTAATAGCTGCATTGTCTAAAAGCAGTTTGTGGTATGTCACTGGGTGTCTTTGCGATGGACATATCAAATGGAAGGAGTTCCTCTTGTAAAAGATGCTCAGATACCTTGGTTTTCTTTTCTTTTACGCTCTTGGGTACCAGGTGACATAAAACCAGCACGATGATCATAGGAGAGTCTGTTTGTACCGTTAAGGCTGTGTGTAGGACTGCAAGTTCCTCTTCTTGATGGCTTTATCATCAAAAGCTGACTAAATGCCACTTCCAGAGTTGTAGGTCAAGTTTTGCTTTCATAACTGATCCATGGGTACTTGTAGGGGGGAAATGTACATCAAATACTCATTTCCTTGGTGAGTGTTCCGGTTGATTTCCATGAAGTTAAGGGCCTTACACTACAGAGATGCTTTAGGGGTTATCTGTGTGCATTCTTCAGTGGGAAGAGTTACATCTCTGGAGCCTATTCTACCTCTATAAATAAATGCTGTCTTGAGTGAGCTCAATTATTTAACAGCTAAATTGCCTAAAAGATAGACTCTGACTAATGAAAAATATCCTATGCACAGGAAAATGATTTCTATAGGAATTCATAACAGTTCCAGATTTTGTATCAGAGTTCATTACAAATAAGATGAATTCCACTATCTGGAAGATGATGGCTTCCAGCTTTACTTTGCATAGCCTGGGAGAAGATGACTTAGACTGCAGGACTGACGTTAACTGAAGAGTAAAAGCTCACACCAGTGAGCAAATGAGTTCAAGCAGGTTTACAGAGGAGAGGTGGAGGAGAGTTTGTGAGCATGAGTATAGAGATGCAGATGTCTTCCTACTGCTGTGGGTGGCACACCAGCAGACCGATGCGTAGCAGAAAGGGTTGGGTATTTGTCTCTCTGCTCACAGTGGAATATGAACTGTTACCATTTAATGTTTTCAGACTGTGTAAATTAGATCATGAGTTGCTGTATGAAGAAGGCTTTTCTCATGTGTGGTTTATGTACATAGGAGTTCCCCAGAAGATCATTTAATAGAGAAGTTTGTTAGAATGTCTTGTGCTGCTTCTGCTGAGGCATTCAGATGAAAATCAAGGGCTGCTTGACCATACTGCAGCGTAGGATCTGGTGCAGTGTTGGCTGCTGGTGAAAGCCATTGATAAAGTGAATAGAAAGGGGCTAGAGTTGTCAGATGGAAAAATGCAAGTGTAGAAGACCCTGAAAAGCACGAGCAGCCCTTTCAGTTTGTAAACAGCCTATTGTACAACATCGTATCTGGCTACAAGACACTTGATGAGGGAGGATTGGTTCCTGGTGGAGTTTCTTTGTCTGTGGAATGCATCTGACAGCTGGAAAAAGTACCTTACTTCCTTGCTGAGATCCTGACAGCAGGCAAATGGAATTAGCCATCAGTATTTATGAACTGTAACATTCATCCAAACCTGGATAAAATCTCTTGGGTTTGGATAGGTGAAGGTCTTAGGACTTTTTGAAAGCAACTTGAAAGTTCTTTTTATGGTCGAGAAGATGGAAGATGTGCTGCTTGGGGTGTTTATTGCTCTGGGATTAAGCATCAAATCATCTTTTGAGTTGATAACACTTGGTAAGGTTTGTTACCCATTACGAATCTCTACTAGCTACCTCCTTTGATGTTCTTGCTCTGTTTATAGTAACCAAGCACTTTATAGCTCAGTAAAGAATGGAAGGTAGCTCTGAAGAATCAGTTGTGCCATTTGGCATAAGAAATACTTTGGCAAAATCTCTTCCGTGGTCAGTTTCATTTGGTGATGGCCTGCCCTGAAAGGGCATCTGATGATACCCAAGTACTTCCATTTTGAATCTAGTTGTAAGGGAAATGTCTCGAAGAGAGCCAACTGTGAAGAGTTCAGCATGGCTTGCTACCAAACACATCCCAATTCTATGTGCTATTTGTAACTTCCTTCTCATTGACATTGAAAGTAGAAAAGCAAATAAGATACTCCAGAGTGTATCTTACTTTTTCATCTTCGTGTGGGATGTCAAATGTTGTCTTGTGGACAGGACATGCTTGTATGAGCCTATAAATATGTAAGTATGCACCCAAGTGGCACACGTTGCATGTGAATTGTCCTCTGAGTTTTAAATGTTGGTGTTTTAACAAATTTGCTAGGGTTGACAGCTCCAGTTAAATATCAGCACTAACGTAATGCACAACATAGCATTTTGAATGCAATGCAGAATAGGCGGGGTTAGTTTGTTGTAACCCTATTCACTGTCACAAGAGAAATCCAGCGTGTGTTGGGGGGAAAGGAGGAAAAGGGCTAATTGTGAGCTGGGCTATATAATTTGCACACTCAATATGCACACATCCAAATATCCTAGATTTGTTTCGAGCATGCATATGCCAAACAGTGGTTTCTTTAATATTGGCTATATACTTAGTATGATTTACCACATCAGCACAGCTAACATGATACAAACCCAACTTACAAAGAGCAAACGAGTTCCAAGTTAGGCATGAGTAATTGAGCCTGCAAGTCAAAAGCGTTTCATCTTCTAAGAAGCAATTTGATGGATGTATCTAACTTATGTGCAGAGCAAGGATGAAACCTGTATGAATCCCGGTGAGTCTGGACAATCTGGCTTGCAGTGAACACTAACACTGTCACAAAATCAGGGTCCCGTTACTACTGTCAGATAGTACTGTGACCTGACTGTAGTAGCAATCCTTACCACAGCACAAGGAGTTCAAAATGCAAAAGAACAGTTGCGCAGATCGGCGGTACAGCAGTCGTAGTAAGGCAAACAGTTAAGTATTATGGGTTTCAATTTCGTTTTAATAACCCCCCCGAAGTGTTTGCATTTCAGTGATACTGTAAAACATTTCTCTCTTTTGTTTGAACACTTTAGGAGCTTGCCTCAAATGATACTGGCTTATGGTTTTTTTCCTTTTGATATATGCAATAATGTCAATGAGCAATAAATTGCATGTTGTATGCAAGATATTGGTACTTCATAATAAAGGAAAGGAACACACTTTCTTATGCTGTGAATTTGTCTGTCTTACTACATTGACGGCTTGTGTACCTGTAATGAATGCATCTTCCTTTGGGTTGAGTTCAGGAACAACTGGCTTATGTGGTAACCTGGAATTTCATGCTCCATCCTTTCTGATTTAAAAGAAGTTGGAGGGAGGGTGAGGCCTGAGGTCTTTCAAAGGCAGAGATCAGCCTTTTCCTACTGTAACATCCTTTGTAATCCCTGCAGTGACACGGGATAGATCAGTCCTGTTATGTATTTACAATGACTGTGTTGTGCCTTCTGCACTTGACAGCTCCAGAGTCCACGGCATGGCCGAGCCCCGCAGGGTCTGCATGCAGTCACTGCACAGCTGGCTCTTACCCCGTTAGTCGAGGTGAGTGCATGGAAGCAGCACTCTTCCTTGCTCTGATGCAGACGAAGCTCCGTTCTCTGCCTCACCTACACAGCATTTCGCATGGTTAAACTGCACCTCCTGGCATGGGGATGAGGAGAACCTTATAGCTGGGATACTCTTCTTGCCTGGCTGATGCCCAAAGACCACCTTCCGCTTAGAGACATTAACTATGAGTTACTCGCATGTGCACAATGGCTGCACCAGCACACCGCAGCACGCCGCCACACGGCCCGCGGGCGCACCTCGCCCCACCCCAGCATCGGCGCCGCCCGCTTCGGACGCGGCCCTCCTCCTGCTGCTGCGGGTGCTGGCGTGCCGGCGGGAGGTGCCTCCCGGCCTCGCCTTCCCGACCATCAACACCGAGGGCCACCTCTGCACCGTCAGCTACGTGAGCCGCCGTCCGGGGCAGCCCTCGGGATGGGGCTGTGGTCAGGTTGGGGGGTGCCAGGGTGGGATGTGGGAGTGTGGTTGACAGCACCGAGGGCACGGGTTGGGTCCCCGGGGCACGGGTGACTCTGGGATGGGGTGAGCCCTGGCTGTGTCCCCGCAGCGTGCTCTGGGTGTCCAGCCGCAGGCGGTGGGCCCGGCGGAGGCAGAGGTGTTTGTGATCGAGCGAGCCGTGCACGGCGGCGCGGGCGCTTCCACCGTCTGGCACAGCAGCTTCCTCCCTAGTGGGTACGGACGGGGGGGGTCCGGCCGGGGCACCCCCAGCCCAGCGGGGACCCAGGTGGGAGCCACTGGCTCTTCCCCTCGCAGGCGGTTGGCTCGGCTGGTGCAGGTCGGCAGCCCGATGGTGATGCGGCTGCGGGATGAGCCTGTCCCGGCTACGGAGACAGGTACTGAAGAGGCAGAGCCCCCCCAGCACGGGCAGCCCTTGCCTGCTCTCTGGCAGCCAAATAACGAATACCCTGCCCTGCGTTCCTGCTGCCAGATGGAGTCAAGCCACAGCCTCCCTTCCCAAAGCAGCCCCTGGACTGGGAGGAGGACATGCAGCTCTTCTCCTGGTTCCTGGACAGAAAGGTGAGACAGGGAGACGTGGTGACAGGGGGACACGGGGTTGTGCCACCCGTCAGCAGGGTCACCCCTGAGGTGCCCAGGGGTCGGGGAGGGGGGAAGCAGGGTGGCCAGCATCCTCCCCAGCACCTCCTGAAGTGTGGGAAAGGACCCAGGAATCCTGCACCACCCCCCCGGCACAGCGGCTGGGCGGGGACATCGGTGCTCTTGCCCACCCTGCCCACCC
>JAOEHY010032052.1:0-41247 GCA_025447955.1 Psilopsiagon aurifrons
AAGGAAAAAAGAGGCTTATAAAAGGTGGAAGCAAGGACAGGCGGCCTGGGAAGAATACAGGGATGTTGTCCAGGAAGGTAGGGACAAGGTTAGAAAAGCTAAGGTCCCCTTAAAGTTAAACTTGGCTAGGGATGTTAAGGACAACAGGAAGGGATTCTGTAGCTACACTGCAAATAAAAGACAGAGTAGGGACAACGTGGGCCCTCTCCAGAAGCTATCAGGAGAACTGGCTGCCCTGGATTTTGAGAAGGCTGAGGCTTCTATGACTTCTTTGCCAGAAGAAGGCAAATTTACAGGCACATGCTCTGACCACACCACCCAAGTCTTGGAAGGCAGACACAGGGTCTGTGAGAATGAAGACCCTGGTCCCACTGTAAGAGAGCATCTGGCTCAAGACCATCTTAACAACCTGGATGTATACAAGTCAAAGGGACCAGATGAAATCCATCCTCGGATCCTGAAGGAGCAGACAAATGAAGTTGCTAAGCCACTGTCCATTCTATATCAGAATAGTTTTCTTATTTATTTATGTTAATTCTGGAAGGGATGCATGAGAAAGAAACACAAAACAAACACCAAATGCTTGGAGTAGTAGTTGGAGTCTTTCTGAGGCTACCTCTGCTCTAAGGCCCCCAACATAAGAAGGACATAGACTTGTTGGAGTGTGTCCAGAGGAGGCCAAGGAGATGCTGAGAGGGCTGGAACACCTCTGTTCTGGAGATAGGCTGAGAGAGCTGGGCTTGTTCATCTTGGAGAAGAGAAGGCTTCAGGAGGTCTTAAAGCAGCTCCAGTGACTAAAAGGGCCAACCAGGAACTTGGGGGAGTGGCTTTGGACAAGGGCCTACAGGGACAGGATGAGGGGGAATGGCTTTAACCTGACAGACAGGAGATTGAGATGAGATCATAGGAAGAAGTTCTTCCCCTTAAGGGTGGTGAGGCCCTGGCACAGATTGCCCAGAGAAGCTGTGGTTGACCCACCCCTAGCAGCGTTTAAGGCCAGGCTGGATGAGGCTTGGATCAACCTGGTTTAGTGGAAGGTGTTCCTGCCCGTGATTAGAGCTAGATGAGCTTTATGGTCCCTTACAACCCAAACCATTTTGTGATTCTGCGACCTCTATTTCCTTCACTACATGACATACAAAACATCAGAAACAAAGTAGGTGTCTCCTCAGCTGCAGTAAAGTCTCACAATTGCACTAGCTTCAATGGGTTCACAGGATTTATACCAGCTGAAGAAAATGGCAGCTTTCAGTACCTGGGAGAGCCTGCAAGCAGTCCCCTTTGTTGTTACTAGCTCTCTGTGAGATAAGAGTCTGATTTGACCCCACTGTAGATAACACCAGTTGTTGAGCAGCCTTGCTCAGAAGAAGGATCATAGGTCCCTTTCCTGCCTGTACATTGTTTATAGCATCAAGTCTGTGAACCTGTCAATTGTTTTAAGGATTTATTACAACTGCAAGTGCTGGCTTTCATTTCTCATTGGCCACCATTTCAAAGTAGTTCACAGCTCCACAAATAAACTCAGGGGATTCATTTCTTTGCACCCATGAAGGTTGCCCTTAGTTTGAATACAGAGAGTGTAGCACCAGAGCCTCTGTAAACTGACTTGACTAAAAAGAAGATTAACAAATTAGGAGTCAGAGCAAAATCTCAGGGTAAGTTAAAGTGTTGTTACAAGTCTTTTTAAACTATTTTAACTGAGAAGTTGAGTAAACTCTCTTGCATTATATTATATATTAAGCACTAATACTCTGCAGAGTAAGTGTCTTATAATATATTAGGAATAATACAATGGGAATAATTTGCATAGGAAAGTACTTGGAAAACATGGAGAGAAGAAACAGCTGTTTCATTCCTGTGGTTTGTCTACAACAGCACTGTTTTGGGAGTGTGGCTAAGCTGTATACCATAAAAAACCTAAACCCAAATAGGCTTGGGTTGTAATTTTCTGTCCTTAGTGGAGTGGTGGCCATGAATCTGTACAGCAGATTATAAGCAAGCAATTAAAGACTTAAATATAATACTTACCAATGTTCTGAGTATATGCGGAAGGGCTTGTGTGACTTGAAAAAACAAGTACCTTGTTAGCAGGCTTTGTTGGCCATGTTAATAGAACTGAATTTCTGAGAATGGCCGCTGTGAACTAAGCCAGCAGCTGATCTACACATTTGTTTACTTAGCAGAAGATAATAGAATCATAGAATGATTTAGGATGGAAGGGGCCTTAAAGATCATCTAGTTCCAACTCCCAAAGATCTTGAACTTCTATCTCATTAAGCTACTTTTTTGAAGATTATTTGGCATTTTGTAGATGGGTGTAGAAACTGACCTAAAAACTTGTCTGCTTCTGCAGAGTCAGACACAGAGGGCAAAACTGTTCTCCCTGCTTCTTCCCATCCTCCTCACTGTTTACTTCAGTACTTTTATCACAGGGGTGCACAGAATATTTCTGTAAAGTTGCCTAGTAAAGCTCTGTAAAGTTCAGTGTTGCCTAGAACAAGTCCAAGTAAGAATTTCAGGAATTTTCCATGTCATAATACTGTAAATATTCTCATTTAATCTTGATTTTAGGTTTCCTGTTTCCAGAAGTCAAGGTGTGAACCATCTAACCATGAGTTTTTTAAAGTAATTTATTAAAAGTATGAGTATATTCAAATTATTTGTGCTGAGATTTAGGTTCCAGTCAATGCCTTCCACATCCTGAACAGCATGAAAGCTGGGGGGTACCTCTTTCAATTATGTGGAATATTATGAAGAGCACCTCCCATATGAAGACAGGATGAGAAAGTTGGGGCTGTTCAGCCTGGAGAAGAGAAGGCTGCGTGGAGACTCCATAGCAGCCTCCCAGTATCTGAAGGGGGGCCTATAGGGATGCTGAGGAGAGACTCTTCATTAGGGACTGTAGTGAGAGGACAAGGGGTAACGGGTTCAAACTTAAACAGGGGAAGTTTAGATTGGATATGAGGAAGAAATTCTTTAAACGGATTCAAACTTAAACATTGGAAGTTTAGATTGGCTATGAGGAAGAAATTCTTTCCTGTAAGGGTGGTGAGGCACTGGAATAGGTTGCTGAGGGAAGCTGTGAATGCTCCATCCCTGGCGGTGTTCAAGGGTGGGTTGGACAGAGCCTTGGGTGTTGTGGTTTAGTGGCAGGTGTCCCTGGCCATGGCAGGTGGGTTGGAACTAGATGATTTTAAGTTCCTTTCCAACCCTAACTATTCTATGATTCTAAGATAAGTTTCCTCTGAAGTAGGGTTCCAGTTGGATTGGCATCTGTTACAGAACATCAAACTCATATGACTTAAGCAGTCAGGTGCCATTGGGAGTCATGATAAGGCACTTTAATAATTTGATCTACTAAAGGAAAAAAAAGAAATACCCAGAATCAATGTACTGAATTGTAATTGAGGGTAATTAATTCAAATGTTTCCATCTGCCTTTACTTCTTTGTCAGATATAGTGGGAACAGTGTCTACAGTGCAGGAGGAACCTGCTGATGACCCTGACACCCACAAATAGCCCAGCTTCAAAAGATTTCCAGTACTCACACAAGCAGTGATGAACTCTAAGCCTTCAGGAGCTGCAACCCCTCTCCCTTACTTACAAGGCAGAAGGCTCTTTTGGCTGACTTTTAAAACCTCTTGAAAAGAATCATCGATGCTCCATTGCAATGCTGGATGCATTGAAGGGTCTTACAACTCCATATTCCCAGTGAATTCAGACTAGAAAGAGAATAAAAGAACCTTACTCCCATCCTTGTCTTTCGCTTTTAAAAAACAGAATGGAATCGAAACACGCTATTATTGGAATAAATTTTCTAGATTTTCTAACTTTCTATATCTGAACTTATCCAGAATTATAAATTAAAAGAAGCACGTGTTCTATCACATTAAGAAGTATATTTCAGGCAAAAGTGAAACAGTTTTTAAATAGAGTAACATTATAGAATGGCAGTGAAAAGCAGAACTAAAAAGGAGAAAGAAATAACATCATCAATATTACATCTTTTAATTCACAGTTAATGCATTTGTTTTCTGAACTGGTGGAGTATAAATGTCAAATCAACCACTTTTAATTAAAAGTCATATTACTCTTTATCTTATATAAATGACCAGTGTTAACTTCCCCATTTATTATGCAGTTTCCGGTTATTTAAAGAACATGCTGTCATTTGACATTGCATTAAAATATTCAAAAAATATCTCAGCATCAAAACCCTTTTAATGGCTTGCAAATGATCAGAATGTTTTTCAAATTCACTTTCGGGGTTTTTTTCAGGGGAACCAATGATTCTTTTAGGAGTTTTTCCTGGCTTGTGAAATGAAAATACATCTCTCTGCTTCCTATTTTTCACAGATATATTGTACTTTTTCATTCACAACTTGCCCACGGCAATGTTCAGTATTTTAATCACAGGTGAAAGGAGAGTGATGGCAAGCAAAATTTTGCATAACAAGTTTCATTAATAAAAGGATATTCACTCATGATCACATGTAAATAGTTTAATAAAGATGTTTCTGCTGGTGACATTGTTGTCAATGTGGGCAGCATGGTAATCATAGAAGAGAGCATGCTCAGCACCTTTCAGAATGCATCTGGTGCAACCTATGAAATAACACTAACTGTCTGCATACAACTGTATACAGTCAGTAAGGCAGCTTACAACTGTATATAAGGTGGAGGGGAGGGTGCGTTGTGGGCATTATGACATTCAATGTTGCCTTAGCTCTGCCAGAAACTAATCAAACCTGGCTTTCCTTCCTATTTTTATTACCAACTTTTCACATACATTCTGCTGAATTATATTCCAGCCCCAACTACTCTTCACATTTTTGATAATTATTACCAGAACTGGTGAGAAAATAGCCTGGCGAAATGGTGTGGGAAGTAAAGGATATTACATAAAATGGTCCAACATATTCTGAGGAGTTTGATACTATCGTCAGTGGTAAAATCTGTGTCTGAAATGGGCAATCACAGATACATATCCTTAGAGGGCTTTTCATTTTTCATAGTGCTATGGATCCCTGTCTGGTATGTGGTGTGCAGTAATAGCAGCTTCTTAACGCAATTGAAAAAAAAAAAAGGACCTTCTCTGTATTATCATATGGAAGTGATGAGTATTATGACTATATAATTCAGGTGTGTTTGTGAATGCATATATGCAGAAATGTAATATGTGTGGGTGTTTATACATTACAGAGCATTAAACTTTAAAACACTTCACTATTTTGTACATACTATCTATCAGAGTTATTAGAAGCATAGCTCCCAAAAATCTCTCTTTCATTATTCTTACAGTGGTGAAATGAAGTTCTTTGAAAAACAAGGACAAATGATTTATACTACCCAAAGATAAAACTGAAAACAAAGGATTAACTATGCTGTGTAAATTATAATTATTGTTGTAATTGGTTAAAATGAATGTGTAATAAAAATCTGAAAGGATGTGTAAACAGAAAGTGAATTTCAGTAATGAATCTATAGATGATGGTGTATTCATAATTCTGTTTTCCTTTTTCTTCTAATTATAAGTGGCAAAGAATCATCTAATATTAATAAGATATGCATAATGCAAATACTGTTTTTAAAGTCTGAATCTTTTTTATGACTTTATCTTTTATAAGAGAAAATGTTTCACAAATATTTGTTTGCATTTTTAATGTCTGGTAACTCTAATTCCTTTCTCAAAATAAAAGTTTAATGCTGAGATACTTCACAGTCACAGGTGAAAAAGTATAACTGGAAAACAAGAAAAAATCACCATATTTTCATTTATGGGCTCTGTCATCTCAGTAATTCAGCAGAAAACTCTTCCCCACTTTCTCCTTCTTGTTCAAAGATGGCTGAGTCTGTATAAAAGCAATCAAACCTGAAAGATACTCCTTCCCAAAGGCTCCAATCACAGCTTTGCTAATTAATGGGGGTCACTATAAGCTTTGGGTTACCTAAACAGGCTGTACTATCACCCATTGGAGAACAACTTTTCTACTTCAGCAATCCCCCAGCTGGACCTTCTGGAGGCTTTTGGGAGCCATCCCAGCAAAGTGACATTCAAAATGCACCTTGCCGGATGCACCAACGGCACAACAGCAAACTACTACAAAATTATCACTTTACTTTTCAATTTTTAATCATACCATTTCACAGGACTTATTGCACATGTTGTAGCAACAGCACATTAGAGGTCAGAAGTCCCATGTGCTCAAGGATGTTCACCTGCATGTGGGAAAAACCTTCTCTGTTCCCAGCCCCGTGATGGAGATAGGGAAAGCAGCGTGAGCTCTGCGAGCAGAGCAAGAGAGACCTCTCCTGATGCAAAGCTGCAAGCCCAGCAAATAAATACTCTTAAGCAGAGCTTAAATCTGGTGGGCAATGTTCACCATTCAATCCCATTGAATTCAAGCCCCCGTTGCCAAGACAGGGACACAGCATAGCAGGCAGCATTTAAATGTCTTGTTTTAACCTCTTCCTTTACAGCTTTTATTTCCCTGTGCAAGAAAACAAGACAACGTGTCCCCTTGGGGAGGTGGAGAGGAAAGCAGCGCAGCTCATCGGGAAGTGAGTGTTGGGTTAGAGGGGAAAGCAGAGCCCTTCCTCCCCATCCCGCTCTCACCGTCCCTTTGCTCCTTGGCAGTTACACGAGGGACCACCCGCTCTTCTTGCAGCTGAAGGACTACTTTTGGGTGAAGACTCCATCGCTCTATGAGCTGCCCTACGGCACTAAAGGAAGCGGTGAGCCTCAGCATTGGGTTTCTGTTTGTCCTGTTGCTGCTCCCTGGGGGTTTCATTGCCTCTTCTCAAAACCAGCTGCAGGTTGATTTTTGGGGCAGTATTGTCTTCCCTTTTACCCCCGAATAGCTTGCTCCATTTGTAGTTGTTATAGCACTTATCTACTCGCACTGGTTCCTCTCCTATGGTTTAGGGTGGGCCAGGCTTTATTAAGCAAAGGATTATGTGCCTGGAGTTGGGATAGTGGGAAGAGGTATCTGGCATGGATGGGGCAGCACCCATTGTAGCAGGCAGGAGCCGCCTTCCTCACCTTCTCCTCACCCTTGCTTTGCAGAAGACATCCTCCTGCGCTTGCTGTCAATAACCCATTACTCCCTGCCCGAGAGCATCCAGAGGTAACACTGGGGTGGGTTCAAGGGCTTTTCTGTCTCCTCATCTCTCTCTTGTGGGGTGGGAATTTGTCTATCCTGGATTTGGAGCAAAATGAACCTCAGCGGCCCAGGGCTGGTGGACGGAGCATGGGAAGCTTTGTGGGTTAAAGCCCCCTCCCTTGGGGGTTAAACTCACCTTGGTTTTGGAGCAGGTCTGGTTGAGAAGGGGCTTTTCTCCTGCAGACTGAAGTGCCGGAGGTGTGCGGTGGTTGGCAATGGCCACCGGCTCCGCAACAGCTCCATGGGGGAGATCATCAACACATATGATGTTGTGATCAGGTATGGCCCTGTGTCCGTCCCACTGAGCCCTCCCTGGTGCCACCGGCAGATGGGGTTGATGCCTCTGATGTCCCCGTGTCCCCCCTCAAGGCTGAACAATGCCCCGGTCCATGGTTACGAGCAGGATGTGGGCTCCAAGACCACCATGCGCCTCTTCTACCCAGAGTCAGCCCACTTCAATCCCAGGACAGAGAACAACCCCGACACATTGCTGGTACTGGTGCCCTTCAAGCCCATGGACTTCCAGTGGATGGAGGCCATCCTCAATGACAAGAAGAGAGTAAGCGTGGTGGGGAACTGGGTCAGACCCTCATCCCAGTCCACCCTTGGAGTCCTTCCTCTCTTACTGGGACACATCTCTGTCCTCTTGCAGGTGCGGAAAGGGTTTTGGAAACAGCCCCCATTGATCTGGGATGCCAAGCCGGAGCAAGTCCGCATCCTCAACCCTTATTACATGGAAGTAACTGCTGCTAAACTGCTCAACCTCTCCATGAAGCAGTCACGGAAGGTCAAACAGGTAAGGGGGTGTGATGGCCGGTTCTCTCACACCCCACTTGAGGGATGGTGTCCTCCATGGTGCAACTCGGTGAAGGCCATGACTCTTTATAAGCCTTTTTTTCCACCCTCTCCCTCCAGAAGCCCACCACTGGGTTGCTGGCCATCACCTTGGCACTGCACTTCTGTGACCTGGTGCACATCGCGGGCTTTGGCTACCCTGATTCCGCCAACAAGAAGCAGACCATTCACTACTATGAACAGATCACGCTCAAGTCCATGGCGGTATGTGTCAGCCCTCCACTCTGCCCATGTTAACCCCTTCTTTCCCCCCAGGATGGGGATTCTGCCCTAAGAGTGACACTAAGCAGTGTGGGATTCTCTTCCCCATGGGGACCCCTTAACTTCCCTTCCATGATGGGTGTTGATGTGCTGGGAGAAGTTAGTTAAAAATGACTTAAATCCATGGTGGAGATTTGAGTTTGGTTAATGTGAGGGGGCTGCGAGGGTCTTATCTCTCCTTTTGGGGGGCTCCTTGCTTCAGGTGAAGGCATCAGCTCCCCTCAGTGCTGATGGGATGGGCACGGTGGAAGGCTGGGAAGGGGCAGAAGGAATATGGGTCTCATCCATGTCATGTCCTGTAGGCATCGGAGCACAACGTCTCACACGAGGCAGTGGCCATCAAGCGGATGCTGGAGCTGGGTCTCATCAGGAACCTCACTTACTTCTGAGGGCACCCGGGGCTGCACAGGGACCACATCCCCCATTGGAGGGGGACACCAACGCCAGCACGGGCCGAGCATCATCACCTCAGCCTGCCCTGGTGGGACTGTTGTTGCTGGGGAGCCTGTGCTGGACCACGGGTACCCCCTGCAGAGGTGGGGAGGGGGGCGCAGGGAGCCCCCGCATTTCACCTGCAGCCTTTTCCTACCGATGCACTGATGCTACCGAGGACCTAAAGGGGGTTTGGGGGTGGGGTCTGCCCTCCCAGCAGGCCTGGGGGGCAAAGGGAGGTTAGGAGCCATTCCTCTGGGCTCTTACACTTAATTCCCTCCTATTCAGACGAGGGCCCCACTGAGGGGCTGATTTGGGGGTCCTGGGATCCCCGCAGGGAGCAGGAGCCTTCAGGGGGTCCATGTCACCTCCTCCCTGCCCGGGTCCCGTCCCCCCCGATATTTAATTCCCCCTTTTTTAATTTCCTTTCTCCTCAGCAGCCCCATGCTGTGCCTTAGCGCTGGCGCGGGGGCTCATCCCCGCAGCCCCCCCCAGGGTGGGGGCACCCCGAGGTGCCTGGCCTTGGGGTCCGCAGGGGCCTTTTGGGTGGGGGAGTTTAATTTAATTAATTTAAATGCTTATTTATCGTGGAGCTTCTCCTGGGGCTTGTGTGTTGCTCATGGGGGGAAGTGTGAGATGGGGCCACCCCACCATGTCCCCTTACCTGCTGTGTCCCTGGTGCGACACCCCATCTCCTGGCTTCTGTGCCATGCCTCGGTTTCCCTCTGCACCCATACAGCCGACTTGGGTAACCCACCGTGATGCCATATCCCACCTAAGCTCCAGGCCAGGTCCATGCTGGGGCAGAGCATCACCCAAAGAGCTGGCGTCCTCGCGGGGTGGGCATCAGCCATGAGAAACACCTCTTGTATTGACCGCGGCGCTGTGCACCGGTGATACAGCACGGAGAGGCCCTTCCCGGGAAGGGGGGGTCCCCATCCCACTGATGTCCCCCCTTATCCTGTCCCACGCAGCAGGACCCCCTTTTTAATTCCCCCCCAAAAAACGGACGCTATAAGTATGGACACAGAACACCAAGAAGGAACGGAAGGAGCTGGGTGGGAGAGGGCGGCGGGAAGCTGAGGTGGGCGCAGGGGTGCGTGTTTGGGCTGGGAGTGACCCCTCAATGGGGTTGTGCTTTAGCATGTACCAGGCTGGGGGATGATGCTCGGCCGGTCCCCAGCCCCACAGCCCCACTCTGCTGGGGGCTGGATCCAGCCTCTTCCCGCTGCCATTCCCGGCGGGTGCAACCGTCCAGGCACGAAGCCATGGCACCCTCATGGATGGTCCCAAGCATCCCTGGAGGGGGCTCAAACGTGTGTCTGCATCCGCCTCTGCAGGGGCCGGCTGGGGTCCGAGTTTTGGGAAGAAGACTGGGAATGGTGGGAGGAGGAGGCGGAAGCCTTGCTGGCCTTGTCAAACTGCACGTAGCCATCCTGCTTGCCGCTGCTGCTGATGCTGCTGTCGCACTGGGTGTCGAGGAAGGAACTGCTGTCACTCATGGAGCCGCGCTGGAACTCACGCTCGCACAGCTCAATGGAGCTGCTGCCCATGCCCAGCACGAAGCGCTGGCTGTAGTCGTAGAGGCGGCTCTGCCCGCTCAAGGTGCTGTAGATGTTGGTGAAGGACATGCCGGTGGGCACACGCTGCTTGTTGGCAGGGCGCAGGTCGGCCGGGCAGCCTGACAGCGAGATGGTTGGGGTGGAGTGGTGCTCCTTGAAGGTGTTCACGCTGTAGTAGCCATTGGTGGGGTCCTGGGGAGTGGGAAAAGAGGGGGACAGGTTGGTGGTGCCCACCCTACCTGTGTGTGCCAGCGTTCGGGGCACCCACCTGGTTCTTCTGCCCATGATTGACACCTTTACTCACTGCCCATGTAGAGCATCCTGTGCAGCTCAGCTTCCTCTGAACTGGGGCAGAGGGAGGCAAGGGGGCCCCTTGCCTAACACCCACTCCTTTTTATCCCCTCAAGGGCACTGGGACCAGCAAACAGCACTGTGGGTACTAGAGCATCCTTCCCTATGTGGGGATGGCCCTTCAGTATGGGGGATGTGGCACAAGGACAGAAAGCCTTGTGGCAGCACTGCTGGGTGAGGGATGAGCTGGTCCTGCCCTGTGGTAGGCATGGAGATGGGTACCCAGCACCTTGGGATGCAGCCACCTTGGCTATGTGCCACAGGGGTGACTGGGGGGCCTTTGAGCCACATCCTGTCATGGGGCTGGGGATGAAGGTGGGAGATACTTACCTTCAGGTTTTGAAACTCCTTCTCCTCCTCCTTGAGCACCTCGAGCTGCTTCAGCACTGAGTCCTGCTGGAACTCCCCCCGGTCCATCTAGGAAAAGATGGAAGGTGGGTGTCAGCATCCCCATTGCAAGTTGTGGTTTCCCTCCTCTGTTTAGGACTAAAAAGGCTCAGCTGATGCAGGAAGTGAATTACCGACATCTACCACGGTGAGTGTTGGGGCTGCACTCAAACAAACCCCCTGATCTCCTTTTTTATTGTTGGTTTTTCTTTCTTTCCATCCTTTCCTCTTAAACTGAACTTGGCCGCTAACGCCTCAACATCCCAGCCAGGTTCTGACACCTAGTTAACGTGAAAGCCTCCATTTGACCCACCCACACTCGGACGTTGCCTCTTCTCAAAGATCTGAGACCCCTGCCTGTCTCCAGGTGGGTCAGGAGGGGATGGACAGGCTAGAGAAGCTCCTTCTGATTAGATGTGAGTGAATTTTATCCTCTGGCTGCTACTTGGTAGATTCTGGTGCTGGATGCTGCTGCCCTGATGTGCTGCCTTCACCCCTTTCTGCTCCTTCGAAGGCTGACCATGATTGAGGGGAGCAAGATCCCCATTAAATTAGCCCATGGCTTTAATTGCCCCTCCTTCAGCATGGTAGGGCTGTGCAGAAGCAGAATACTTATAGAATCATAGAATAGTTGAACCAACTTCTTCCTGATCACACACCTCCATTCAGGTTTCTCTGCCCCAGTGCTGGGCCCGCAGCCCTGGATTAGCCCCAGAATCCCCTTTATGGCCCAACTTCTCCTTTTTGTAAAGCTGGTAAATGGTTGTGGAAATCCACCCTGCAGCACTTTCTGTTCATCTCCTGAAAGCCTTTGATATGGCTTTTAAATGCAATAAATTAAAGTACCTGAGTTATCCTAGGGAAAAAAAAAAAGCCTGTACCAGCCGTTGATTTACCAGAGTAAACACAAAGGATTGCATTCCGTGCAGCTCAAATGGTACATGGAAGGGGTTCATTGCACTGCAGGCTGCATGCCAGCCCCAGCAACACCCTGAGTCCCCTAAAGCATTGCTGCAAAAGCATGGGATTGGGATGCAAGCAGATGTATGGCACCCATCACAAGGGTGGTCCTGGCTTAGAAAGAAAAAGAGAAATCCCTTCTCCTGCTTGGACATGGCTGGTTTTGGTGTGGATAACCCAGGTGGATGCAGACAGAGACTGAGGGGCGAAGAGCAGGGGAGAGCCAAGGGGCTGGTGCTGCTGGTGGCGAAACCTCCAAAATGGGTATTTTATGCTATTTTGTGTCATTTCTTGCAATGATAACTGGAATGACTAACTAAAGTGAACTCTATTATCAATATTAATGGGGATTACAAGTGCAGAGGCAGCAGGGGAAGGGGAGAGAGGGAAATACATGGAAAAGGAGACTGGAAATCACAGCATGGTTTGTGTTGGAAGGAACTTTGGGATCTCCTCTTATCACATTTGCTCCTGGCAGTGGCAACGGCTCCTTTAGAATCATCAGGTGAGGAAACTGAGGCACGGAGTCCCATCAGCCAGTAATACAGCCCAGCCAGCCAGCCACAATACCAGAGGAGATTACACCACGTTGGAGCTGATGCTGCTCTTCAGCTCCCTAATCCCAGACTGGGCTTAGCTGAATTGGTGTGCCCAGGCCATGTACCATGGTGGGAGTGAGAAAGCAGCTACTATGATTTATTCTATCCAGGATCAGACCCTTTAATGGGCTCTTTTGCATCCAGCCCCTGGCTGCTCTTTGCTTTCCCTGCAGGCTGACAGCCTTTTCCCTGCCCGTGGGCAGAGCAGCTAATGGAACTGGGGAGCCAGTGCTGAGACAGTGTGAACAAATGCAAATCAGGCAGCATGACGTGTCTCCTCAGGTGTTAATGAACTTACAGATGCATGAATAATTACTTGTGAAAAGCACGGAGAGCTGCAGAGGTCACAGATGGCTGGAGAATAACAAACGCAGTGGCATTTAGCAGGGGGAAAGAAGAGTCATGCTGGCACTTTGCAGCTAGAAAAGCTCCAGCAAAGCACAGACATGGTGAGATCATTTCAAAGGATGCTGTGGAGGCTGAGCCCAGGCTTGAAAGGCCACAGGAAGCTTAGGGAGGGTAAATGAAGAAGCAGTGGGGAAGGTAATATATGGGAGGAGGGAAAGAAGGAAGGTTTTGGGTGAGGGCAGGGAGCAAGCGAAGGGTGCTGTGTCATACTCATCACCACTCATTAGAAAGGGTGGATTTGTTTTAACTTGATCTATCATTTCATTGGCAAACTTGAAGCATCTAGTTAGGAATGTGCTTAGCTGCTGAAGCCTGGATCTCTAATGGCCAGAAGAGGATGCTCAAAGAGCAAGCGAGGGGATGAGGAACAGTGGGGGATCTCTGAGGACTCTGAAGAGAGAAGAAATTAATGGGAATGCTCTTGCTATGAGCAGATGAGGAAGGGGAGGCTCTGGTCAAGGCATTATAGGCGACTTTGTTGTCTTCTTCCTGTCAGGTAGGATGTCCAAATCCGCCCAGCACTGGGTCATAGACTACAGACCATCTCTTCCAAACTCTTGAACAGTGTTGATCCAACAGTGTTACATCCAACTGCTGAATCTTCAGGAAAAAAAGCCTGCATTTGGCCAGGAGAGGGAGAAACTCACCTTCTCCCAGTCCAGCAGCCAGGCTGTTACACTCCCTCATCTTGTACCTTAAGTGCTTCACTTTGCCTCCTCTCTTTGCACTTTCAGATCATGCTGTAACCAAACCACCTCTCAGAAGTCTTGCTGATGAGGTAGAACACATGAGCTCTGTAAACCTCACCCTGTAAGGCATTTATTTCCCTGCTATGGAATAAATGCTACTTTTCTGCACCATCTCCATCCTGCCGGCATCCTTACTGCACTGTGCACAGCCCTGCACTGCTCCTGCACAGCCTCATCAAGGGCACACACTGATGTGAAATCACCTCCTGGCTCTTCCCCATGGTGTCTTGCAAGATCCGATGCCTGGCATCCCATGCCTGGCATCCCATAACCATCTTCTTCCTTATTTACTCATCAGTGGTAGATGTTCCTTGTATGTCCACTTTGTTGAGGCTTCCAGCTTGGTGATTAAGATCTTGAGTGGCAATTGGGCTGCTCTCAGCCCATCTTTTGGAAGCCTGATCTGGGCTCAATGCTATTGATCACTGTAGTAGAAGCTCCTGTGAAGAGAAAGCTCCTCACTCCCTGTTATCCCAGCAGATTGCTCCAAGCCCAAGTCCCAGTTTCCTCTGTCCTTCCATGGAGCTCTGTCCTTCTTCTGCACATCATGACATGGATCTGCAGACTCCTCAGAATGAAGTCCAGCTGGGAAGAAAGGGTCTTGCACAGACACCTCAGCGGTGCTGGGAGAACATCCCGGACCTCCACCTCCTCCTGCTTCTTATTTCAAGGCTCCTACTGGTTTCTATGCCCACCCTATGATGCTCAGCCTTGCCTTTCCGCTGGTAACTCATCAAACAGCTTTTTGCATGCTGATGCTTGCCTGAAAACCAGAGGGCTAGAGCAGGAAAAACCCACCCAGCAGCCTAGAAATCAGCCTGCAGCCTCTTCAATCCCTTCTCCCTTTCCTCTCGGCTCTTTTCTCTCACCTTTCATGGCTATTTTATCCATTTGTTTGATTTATTCCAGTCCACGGGCTAAAGCCGCATTTCCTGGGCTATGCCACGTCTACTTGTTGTCTGCAGCTCTTCCCCCAAGCAAGGTGGCAAATTCATTATAACCCTCCTCCATCTCTCCCCCCTCATTAGCAAAGTTTCACTCGAGGAGTTTTTATGGCAGGAGAACGTGTATCTCAAGAGGAGGATACTGGGAGAAGCATCTTTGCCTGGAGTGGGGATTATGGAGCTGAACTACATGTGCCTGGGCTCATCATCATCAAACACTTAGAGCAATAGCTTAAGGGGAGAAGAATTTAATCCTTACCATCAGCTGCTTGATGGTGGGGTGCTCCTCTGTCTCCCTGCCCGAGGCTGGCTCCTTGTGTACGATTTCCACGCGGATATCGTTCTTGGCAGAAACCACACCTTTGAGATCTGGGCAAAGAGGGAGACGGAGAAGGGGGTTAGTCAAAGGCAAACATGGAGCATCCTCAGGGAAGCAATTGATGGCACCAAAGACAATTAACCCAGCAAACCCACCTGAGAATTGTGGGAGCAATATTTGCTTTGCCATGATGTGTGGGCATGTGAAACCATCACCTCTGGGAAGCTCAGATGTCTGTTCTAATGCCTTTGGGAGCTTGGTTAGTCCCTGCCATACTCATGGTGCTGTTAACAGGGACCCAAACAGATAGTGGGCTGTTTGTCCAGACTGTTGATGCTTGGGGAGCACCTGAAATGCTGCTCCCGAGGGATAATGGCACTGGGAAACCCCTGAGAAAAGCCTTCTCCAGGTCTGGGGTGCAGATACACGTGGGAAAGGCCAAGCAGTGAACAAAGATGGGGCCTTGGGAATGACAAACTCATCCTTGCTGCTGCTGCAGTTTCCATGCAGGGCAGAGAGGAGTGTTTCTGGAGATGCTCTCTGCCTCCCCTGAAGGTGTCAGGCATGCTTTGAAGAAGTCATTTCAGCAAAGTGAAACCACAGACACAGAGCAGCAGGAGCAGAAAGAGCCGCGTGTGGATCAGAGATGAAAAGCAGCAATGGATGCAAATCTGAACAGCAAGATCTAAACAGCTCCCAGCTTTGAAGCTGGGCTTCAGCCTACGAGCTGGCTCCCACCCTCCCAGACCCAAAACTGCCTGGAGCTGCTGTGCTTGTCAGATCTACCTCCAGCCAGAGGAACCAAGCCAGGATTGCGTGGACTCAGCCCAGCAAAGGCCAGGACACGAAGGAGAAGGCTGTGTTTGTGTGTCTATGAACCAAACTGAATCATGCAGCCAAGCCCGCCTTGAAGCTCCACCCTTGAATTAATCTGCCCCAGCATCCCATGACCTTAGTATCTGCAGCCTTGCTGTTGCCCCTAGATGTCTCCAAGTCTCGGGTGCAAGGCAAAAGGTTTCCTTGGGAAGCTCCTACTGCTTTTTCCTCTTATTTTCCCTGCTGGGACCATGTTCCTGATGCTGGAACCATTGTCTTTAATCACAATGAGAAGCTAATTACTGTTTTGCACATCCTGTCCCAGGAGTGTTCCCCCTTCTATAACTTTGGGCCGTTAAGTCACCGTAGATACAGCAACAGATGTGCAATGAAGTGATTTCTTTTCCCCTTTTTCAGAGTCTCCAGGCTCAGTGTGTTTGGGAGAGGAATCTGCAGTCATCCCGATAGGAAATGGGTCCCTGCCCTGATATTGAAGTGCTCTGCTGGTGCCCTCACTCCTGAGCTGATCCCTGTAAACCCTCTGCTGATTTCACACACTAACCATGATGAAAAGTCCTTTCCTCACCTTTCAGCCTGGTGCTTCTAGCTTCCTGATGCTCACCTGCTGCTGGAGGTATTTGCCACAGCATCCAGCCTGCATTAGCACCTGCGAAATTGGGCTAAAATCCCTTCTCCTCTCTGCAGGCCACAGCAACAAGTGACTTAACACAGCAGGAGCTGGGGAACAGCAGTGGTGCAGTGAGCATGCCGGGAAGATGCCCAGAACCCTGAGGGCTTACATAGGAGGCCAGAAAGTCCTTTCTAAGTGGGACATCACTGGAAACAGTGGAGGAAAGGAACTTCAATCACTGCCATGCCACTGTGTACTCTTTTCCCAGCCTTGGCAAAGCAAATGCCTCTTCTTCCTGATTTACCACTGGGAATCCACGGGATAAATCACAGCAGACATTTGGCTGGGATGGGGTTGTCCTTCCTCCTTGGAAGGACAATCCCTGCTTTTTCCCTCATCCTCTGCATGCTTCCAGCTTGTGAGGGACTCTCAACACTGGCGCTTGCACCACATCTTTGATCTGCTGTCATGGCATCAGTGTTAAACTGTATGTCCCATAAAGAATCCTGCACCATCTGGTTACATCAGATAAGAAGAAGATAATGAACCCCATGCTTTTCCCTGCTCTGAATGTGGGGAGAGTGGATGATTGTGTCCCACCATTGACATGATAACATGGCATGTCTCCTGCTTCTTCAGGTGCTCGCCAATCCTTCCCCAAAAAGCAAGATTGATGACTGCCCCCACTTAATTCATTCACACTTGCTAATGGGAGCTGCAAGAGTTCAGAAAATCAGGGGATGAGACAGGGAGAGGCGTCATTATCACTCTCAAAATTAAGCACATTTCTGCTGTGGGAGTCCGTGCTTTTATACCCAAATCCAGGAGAAGCCTGGTGCCTTTGATTGCTTTGTAAATGATCAAGGGGGGGGGAAATGAAAAGAGAAATAAGTGGGGTTTCTGGCACACGTACACGCACAGAGCTTGGCATCCCAGCATCCGTACCATGCATCTCCTGAGCCCACAGCACCATCAAGTATATCCTCTTCTCCCTTAGTCTGAGATGCTCCACACAATCCCCCTCTTCTCCCTCCTGGTCTGACTCTTTTTCATTTAGCCAGCAATCCTGCTTTAATTTCCTGGTGTCTTTCTAATGAGGCAACATGATTCCATGCTGTTTATCCCCCCTTTTCCTCTACCTGCATCTCTAGTGTCACTTTAACTTGTATTCCCAGCACAGCCAGGCTTCAAAACCCATGTGGCCCATGTAAAACCCCTCAGCTGGCTGTAATTTTGCTCTAGGAAATACACATTTGATGTTGAAAGAAAAGAAACTGAATCAGAAGTAGAATAGAGAGCACAAACTGAGGGTGTTTTTTTAAGCACCGTGGTGAGGATGCTTCTTGCTCTTGACATCAGGATTTCTCCAAGTGAGGGATTAACAACAGGTCCCTTTGCAATCCCTTTGCCCTCAGGACTCCCCTGCTGGAGCTGCTTGGGCTGTTAGCAGGGATTAACATTTAGCTGACATGTATTTCCCTGTGCTCCAAACCCCTTTCCTACTCCCATAAGGATGACCAGCATGAGGAGCTCATTGTGCTGGTGCCGTGTCAGCAAATTCAGCCTCACATTTCTTTGTGACCCACTCTATTCACCCCGAGGTTTTAGCCCCAGAGGGATGCACTGAGGCTGGGGGAGACACTTACTCCTCTGGGAGCGGGCGCAGCAGAAGGCAACGATGGTGGCCATCAGCACCAGGAATGCCACACCGGCCCCCACGGCCACTCCGATGATCACCGCCATAGGCACTGACTCTGCAAGAGGAAGGAGAGGGAGCATGAAGCCAGGGTGAAGGTTGGAGAAACGGCTTTTCCCCATGGGACCCACCCCTGGCTACTGGAAAGAGGCTCGGTGATGAGCCTGGGGAGGGTTTTGGGGCCAAGTGGACCTCCTTCCCTGCTCCCTTGTCCTGACACTGGCACAGGCTGCCTGTGGGACACTTGGGATCGCTCTGTGCCTCAGTTTCCCCTGGGAGGGAGAGAAGAGGAGGGAGCCTGAAGAGCAGGTTAACAACTGCTCTTGGTAGCACCCTGCAGGTGAATGCATGAGTAGCTCTAAAGGATGAGTAGTGCAAAAGAAGACGGTGTGTTACTAAGGGAGAGGAATGGCATTAGAGGAGGCTGGGAGAGAGCCGGGATGGAGGGATGGAGTCGGGCACTGAGCCTGCCTGCAGAGGCTGTAGCTCAGCTCTTAGACCGTGCTGTTAAGTCTATATGGATGAATTAACCCAAGAACCATCATTCACAGCCTCTGCCTGGTTTATATTCCCATCTCCTGCCTTTCCCCTTGGCTTGTCAGCTCTGTCATCCTTCCCTGAACCCCTGAGGGTGCTACAAGGACTGGGACAGCAGGGATGGGCAGAGGCCAGGCAGCTGAGCAGAGGTTATGTGCTCGCATCTTTCTGCCTACAATAACTTTGTAGTTGGGCTCCCAGCAGGGATTTCAGCCAGCAAAGCTGATTTATTTGCGCAGATCCAGGCAGCTGCTTGCAAGGGGAGAGGAGGGTGGAATATGAAATCACATTTATGGAGAGAGGGTCAGATTCGCAGCCCAAGAGCCTTGTTATCTCCCAGCTCAGTTCCTTTGAATCCTCAAAGCACAGCTCCCACTTAATGGTGAGTGTTGGGCTGGTACCTGCTCTCTGGATTATTGCCAAGCAGCATTCCTGCTCACAGGACACCAGTGCTGGGTACCACAGATCACCTTCATAGGCTGGGATGATCTCCCCACAAGCAGCAGATATCTATAGGTCCCCTTTCCTGTTCTAAGCACTCCATAGGCTCTTGTGAACACACAGGAGGCCAAAAGATGGGTAACCCTTTCCAGGATGGCTGGCTAAGCCGGGTGAGCGTGTCCTCACTGCTTTCCTGGACCTTCAATGTGTGATTTCTCCTTGCAAATGAATGGGATGAATTTAGGGAAAAGATGGGTGCAAAGAGTTCATCCTCCTTCTTCCTCTTCCTTTCTGCAGATGGGGACATGAATGCTGCTGGCACAGAGGTGATCTACCTGAGAAGCAAAATGCAGCAGCCTCATGGCTGCCACTTGACTAGGTGAAGAAGAAACCATTTCTCATTGTCCGCTGGTGTGGAGCTGGTGATGACCACATGTTTAATCCTGGACCTGAGATCACTTAAGAGCACTCCAGTGGTCCCTGATATTATTCCCTTTTTAGTGGCTGGGGAGCTGGGGCACAGAAAGGTTTGCAGAGCAGAGACTGGACCACAACAGCATCCCAATCCATGCCCCAGTCACTGCCCTGCAGCTCTCCTATCCCCCTTCCTGCCCTTCCCGGCTGGGCCAGGAGGAGGACGCTGGGTCCTCAGGCGTGGTAATGGCTGGGGACCACCCACATTCACCGTCAGCTCATGATTTCCATACCTGCTTGAATACCAGCTCCTGATTTCATTTCCGTACCTGTTTGAAAATAAAGCAAGTGTCCACAGCCTTGCACGGCCCAAGCGCACACGTCAGTCCTGAGCGCTCAGCCCTCTGCTCCGCCTTCTGCTCCGAGCACAGGGATGTCCCCATGAAGGGGATGTCCTCTGCCGCCCTACAGCAGCCTCAGCAACCCTACGGTATCCCCCTGTCCAGGGCAGGGGTGTCCCTATCAGGGATCTCGATGTGGAGCCGGCTGTGGACTTGGATGCTGTGGAGCAGGCTTGGACCTGGCCACCCTCCACGGGGACCCAGGCTCCTGCTGACTGGCAGAGAACCTGGAAAAACCACTGGCTCTGTTTGCATTGGAAGAAGCCCAAGGCTAATTTTAAGGGGTTCATTTAGCTCTGATCTAATCTGGACTGCAGCCTCACTTATAAATCATGGCTTAATGAGAGCAATCCACCTGCCTGCCCTGGCATTTAATATAATAGAAGAGGACTGGAGTTCCTCCAGGCGCTAAGCATTCATCACAAAAGCCATCACCCTCCCTTACTATGGAGACTGGAAATCCCCTGGCCATCCCCTCGGCATTGCTTGAGGTGCCTCTGAGGCTGGTTGGGTAAGCCCAGCCCTGCAGAACACATGCTGGCCTGGTGGCTGGTGGCCGGGGTGGAGGGATGCCACCAGCCCAAACACCTTCCTCTGTGCTCTGTGGAGCCATTCCTGTTTCTCCAAGGCCATAATTTATCCTCCAGCCTGTGCAGTGCCATCACCCTGTGCTGTGGGGCAGGGAGTGAGGGGTGCAGGACTGTCCCATGCACTTCAGCTTTAGCAGGATGGGTAAAATCAGGTGATACTGTATCAAGCAGAGACTTTGAAGGGCTTGTCCCACCTCACCTCTGCCAGGACCAGGAACCCGAAGGATGCAATCTATATCTAGCACGGCTGGAGCATTCTCACTGTCCTTCTTAACTTCCTCTTTGATATCCCGAGAGCTTTCCGAGCTCCTCCTGCCTCTCACAGCATCTCCCCACACTTACAGCCCATCCAGGAGCTAATTCCCATGCCCAATAGCCCCACTGGCTCCCCAGCAATGCCCACCTTGCTCTTTGAGCCGGATGATCTCTGTGTCAGAGCCAAAGCTGTTCCAGGCAGTGCAGTTGTAAATGGTTTGGAAATCAGCCCGAACAATGTTGCTGATGGTCAGCGTGGAGATGACGCCCTCATCCGTGCTCACCGTCTCCACTGTATAGCGTCCGGATGTCCCAGACTCCAGCACATTCTCCTTCCAGGACCAAGCCTGTCAAGCAAGAGAGGGGTCAGCCTGGGGCAGGTCTGCCCACTGTAGGGCACCTAAAGGTGCTGGAGGCACCCACCGTGCCCATGGGATGCTACTCACAATTCGGTCTGGTGGTGGGGTGCTGCGGATGAAGCACTTGATCTGCCCTTTCTGGCCGTGCAGGGCATGCTGCGTCTGGGTGCTGGAGATGATGGGTGGCCCTGGGAGAGACAGGAGAGAGCTGCTGGCATCTCACATGGGTGGCTGCAATAAAAGGTGCTGGTGGTGATGGGGAGGTGTGTTAACAGAGCCACAGAGGGGCATCAGGATGCCCCTTTGAGGGCATACATGGAGCAGCAGCTCCCTTGCCTCCAGTGATGCTCCCCAGAGGCTTAAGGAAGCAGCAGGAGGGCAGAAGGAAGCACTGACAGGCAAATGCGACCTGGAAGCCATCATCAATGACCTGCAACCAGCCTGCCTGATGCCCTGGAGGGATTTCTGCAGGAAAACCCCACACCACTCTAGGATTCTATGATTCTATGCCCAAGCTGGCAATGTCAGCTCGCCTTGGCCTTCACTCCCCATGTCTGGTGCAAGAACCCTGCCAACAGCCAAGTGGGACAAGGAGATGGCACTAAACATGTGCTGGGTCTTTTTTCTCCTGGATGTGACATGCGATGGGAACCCTTTGGGTCCCGTCATCCTCTAAGGGTGGCACAAGGCATGCAGGATGAGCTTATTGGCTAGCTAAACACATGATAAGTGATCCTCCTGATTACTGATTGCCAACACAGTTCAGAGTAATGGTGGGATCCGAAGGCAAGGCCTAAATAATGATAATAAAAACATCTCTCTATTTCAATGGCTGTATGTGACTTATAAATTCTGGAAGCACTCCAAGACTGGGTGATGCTAGAGAAAAATGGCTTAATAATCATTAAAAGACTCATTTTCCCCAAGGCGAGTGGATTTTAAATGGCACAAATGCCAATGGCTTTGGGTTTCATTATTGCTTCAGGAGTTCAGAGATGAAGGCTTATCATCCTGATAATAGTGTATGACTAAAGACCATTTGTGAGATGAACATGCCCAGAAATAATAGCATGATGTTGCAGCCTCTTCACATTTGGGGCTGGTGTTTGATTCTCCATCAGGCTCTGTCTCTTTATGAAGGCTGCCAATCTCCGGCTTGGCATTCAGTGCCAAGTGTGAGACAGCCCACAGGCAGGAGAAAGGCTTTAGACAATGTTGCTATGGATATAAATGATGGAGCTATTGGTTGTGATTATTTTTAGCATGCTGGTGCGTATTTATTTGTGTGGTCCTGGCGGCTGCTGACTCAGCAGCCTTGGAGCAAAGAGGTTGAGACTTCTCCATCCTGCTTGAGTCCATCTGAACCTTTCCTTCCCAGACCTTGCAACCTTGGCAATGGTTTGGCAATAGAGTTTGGTTTAAATCTTTGCTTCCTGCCATGGGCAGGGTCACCTTCCACTAGAGCTGGTTGCTCCAAGTTCCTCCCAACCTGGCCTTGAACACTCCCAGGGATGGGGCAGTCACAGCTTCTCTGGGCACCCTGTGCCAGCACCTCATAGTAAAGAATTTCTTCCTTATATCTAACCTAAATCTCCCCTGTTTCAGTTTGAACCCATCACTCCTTTGTCCTATCGCTACGGTGTCTTATGAAGAGTCCTTCTCCAGCATCCTTGTAGCCCCCTTTAGACACTGGAAGCTGCTCTGAGGTCTCCACGCAGCTGCTCTTCTCCAGGCTGAACAGCCCCAACCTTCTCAGCCTGGATAATGCATCCACAGCCTGTACTCAAGGCAATCCTGCTGTGAAGGTGATCTTGGGGTGCTTCTCCTACCATGGTGAGAGCTGCAACCAGGCTTGTGTGCAGTCAGGAGCATCGAGAGGCTTTGGCTTGCGGGGGCTGTAAATCCAACTGATTTATGACGGCACCAACAGCTCCTTGCTTTCTTCTTGCCTCTGCTGCTCCTGCCCTGCCAAACACTGCTCGTTTGCATAATCCTCCTTCCCATTAACCAGCCTCTGAATCATATCTGCTTCCTTTCAGGCTGGTGGCCTTGCACCCTAGCACAGGGATGGGCTGCTCTCTGCATCCACAGACCTGGATGGAAGGCTGCAGTGGGGAGGGCAGGAGGATGCACTCCCACCCCAGCATCCTGCTGCTGTGATTCCTGACAGCAGTGAGAGTGTATTGGCCGCAAGAGAGGGACTACAGGCTTGGATGAGGATCCCTCAATTGGGGTCTCTGTGCTTTCAGTGGCAGGGATCAGCCCCTCTGAAGCCCATGTGCACTGATCGGAGTCTGTGCAGCTCACCCAGAAGAGACACTTCTAAATGCCTAATTTTAGTGTGACGAACACCAGCCCACAGAGGAAGGCACCTGGTAATACTGAGACAATTGTATCACCCTCCGGATTTAAAATCACTTGACAATACGAGGCATTCAACTTCCCTTTCAAATTACAGCAGGAAAGACTTTCAGCAGAATTCATTAGCAGGATTAGACACACCGTGCCGTGCTCTGGAGCTGGAGACCTCCTCTCAACCTGCACCCTGGTGCTTGGCAGATGTAGGGCAGGGGGATGCTGCTCTGAGGCTGGCCCACCTTAGTTCTCCTTGGTTACCCCTTTGGTGCGGGGTCCAATGCATTGTGTCCTTGGGGCTGCAGCAGACCCCAGTGTCGAATGCACATCCCAATAGGATGGGATGCTGCAGGCAAGCTGCTCCTGGGAGATGCTCAAAGCAGAGCAGTGAGCCTTATGGCACAGGTTTTATTTGCTCCCCCATCAGCTCTGTGAGGTGAAAAACTCAGCAGTGGTGTAAGATGCAAAACTCTTTCCTATGCCACATGCTCTAAACAGCCCCGAGGCCTGCAGGGTGCACTGTCTGCTCTGAAGGCATCCCCGTGTCTGGTAGGTGTCAGGAAAGGAGCAGGTTTTGTGTTTCTGCCAATTTGTTGCTTTGTTTCCTATGATCAAGCTTAACTGTAATTAAAACCCAGCAGCCAGGGGCGAAGGAGGCGAGTCAGAGTTGAGGGAGTAGTTAGTTTTCAGTCACCTACTGTGCTGCCCTTGGCTTCCCTTTTCTAGCGTTATAGAATCTCATAGTTTGGTTGGAAGGGATCTTGAAAGGTCAGCCAGTCCAGCCCCCCGGCAGTGGGCAGGGACATCTTCAGCTAGATCAGCTTGCTCTGTCCAGCCTGACCTTGGATGCTTCTAGGGATGGGGCATCCATCTGCCTGCATTATCTGCATCTAAAATGCTGCTGCCTGTGCTGCTTCCCTGCTCATTTTCTTCTCTTTGTGACAGCGAGCAGGGACTGAAGCCTGCCAGTTTGTCATGCAGGTGAGAGACAATGCAAAATTCATATTCTATTTATACCATCCGCAGCCTGCCTGGCTCTTTCCCTTCCATATTTAGGTTGGAATTCGTTGTCTGCTGCTGCGGGGTCCTGGCAGGGTCATCATTAAACTCCAGAGTTCTGAAGTGCTTCCCAACTAACTCCTGAGCTTAGGTGCAGGTCCAGGACACAACCTGAGTCCCAGGCAGCTCTGGAGGAGCTATATAGCACTGCTGCCTCTCACAGGCACCCTCACGTGGGCTCTGGGAGAGTGATTAGGCTGCTGCTGTTGGATCCAGGCCCAATTCCCAGCTCTCCAGCTGTACAACAGAGACAACAGTGCTCTCTGACCTTGCAGGGGTTTTGCAAGACAAATCTATTAAAGATTTAAAGACGCCAGCTCCCAGGTACTCAATAAACTCCTGTTGATAATAAGGAACATAGATAATGTTGGGGATTTTTTCTTTAACCCATGCATCTCCAGGAGAATGAATGCGAAATCCAATTCTCTCACATCACTTGCAGGGCAGAACCCTTCCCTCATCCAGCTGTGGGTGGGGTTTGCTCTGAAAGCTAATATCCAAGGAGACAATTTGGCAGTGAGAGTGGTGTATGAGACAGCAAGAAGGTGATGAGACAGAATAGCCACAGGGAAGCAAGAGGTACCGTTGACTGTGAGCGTCACCTCCCGCTCGCCCGCGCCCACCCGTGGCACCACGGCTCGGCACACGTATTTCCCAGCATCTTCCTGGCGCACGGACTTCAGGGTCAGCTTGTTCTCATTGCTCAGCACCTGCAAGAGAGGAGGGGGTTCCTCTGCAACGGCAATGGCACCGATTATCAGCCTCTCCCAGATGGGATTCCAGGCTAGTGCACAGCTCATTTTCCAGCCTGCCATCCAAAATC
Source organism: Psilopsiagon aurifrons (assembly GCA_025447955.1). Taxonomy (NCBI): domain Eukaryota; kingdom Metazoa; phylum Chordata; class Aves; order Psittaciformes; family Psittacidae; genus Psilopsiagon; species Psilopsiagon aurifrons. Next base: position 25,368 of record JAOEHY010032052.1, read on the forward strand.
CTGCCTCATGGATGCACTCATGCTTCCACCCAAAACACTACAAAGGCAATAAAGCCTTTACTGCTTGATACGCTTCTCGGGACTAACTGGGGACACTCACTGTAGGCTTGCAATGCCACGTTGCCCTCTCCTTTTGGAGGACCCTCATAAGTCCAGCCAGGAACTCCCAGCCCATAGGTAAGGGCTTTGCTCCATGTGGAGCATCATGCAGCACCTCATGCTCCAAACATGCCATTCCCCACCACCCCAGCAGCAATTCTTACCACTCCTGAGCCTCGCTTCATCCAGACAATGGTGAGAGATGGGTTCCCAGTCCAGGCACAGTTGAAGACTGCGTCTGAGCCCAGGTCAACGAGCAGTGACTGAGGTTCTGTCGCCATTCTGGGCCCAACTGCACAGAGGAGACTGGAGTTACCTCCCAGTGATGGGCTGTATCAACCAGAAACCCTCAAACCAAACAGGTCACCGTGTCAGAGGAAGCAGTAGTAGGTCTCGCTGGACCTATGGGTCACAGACACATAAAACCCAGCAAGTCCTGGTCACCCCAGGCAAGTCAGACCTGGCTGTGTCCCCTTCCTATTAATTTTCAGCCTCAGCCCCAAGCTGACCCATCACTTACAGTAGACATCCACAGTCCTGCTGATGTTTGTGCTTCCCAGTGCATTGGTGACCTCGCAGGAGACGGGCTCAAAGAAGAAGGTGTGATCCACGATGGTTTCATAGAAGTCACCGGATGCTTCTTTTATCACCTGTCCCTTTTTTGCCCACCTATTGAAGAAGAAAGAGCGTCATGATAGTGCTGTTCTGTGTCATTTGTGTGTGTGGTGGGGGAGACCTGCAGGTTGCAGTGCTGGGGGCAGCACATCACAGCCTGTTGCTGCCCTGGGCTTTAAGACAGACATGCGCTTGTCCTCAGCATCATCCACCTCCCCAGGGATGCAGGGATAGCCAGAGGTTTTGGGAAGATTGCAACAAACTGATGTGTACTAGATCCCTACTGAAACCTTTCCAAAACAAACCCAAATTGCCATTTCCCTGTGAGAGCCTGTTTCACTGGAAATGCACCTCATTCCTTAAGAGTGTGGGGCACAGATGGAAGACCTCAGTGATAGGAGGGATGGGACATGGATATTCTCTGCTAATGGGGAACTGCAGTGCCAGGAGAGCAGTCTCTTTCTGAACAACCCAACAACCACTGATCCTTCCACATCAAACTGCTAAAAATCGTTTCAGTTTCCTCTCACTTTTACCCTTTTCTTCCTTTTATTTTTTAATAATCAAAAAGAACTTTATCCCTTTAAGGCAGCTGAAATAACATTACCCTGAAAAGCCAAGCTGGCATTTGCAACACTGCAACTTGCAAATTGTCTTGGAGAACAAGCTGTCAACTCAGCACTTGAATTAAGCCGCTGTTTGCCAAACAATGAGCAAATGTGACCTAATGGGGCACCATCTGGCAACCTGCCACTCTGGAGGGTGGGAAAGACAGGAGATGCTGTCAGGCCTGTGAAACTCCAGCAGCTCTTTAGGGGGAGGGAAATAAAGCACAGGCAGCAGCCCAGGGAAAATACATATAACCATCCGCGCCAAACAACTGACAGGTAGATTAGAGGGAAGAGGATTTCCCTGAGGAATCTCTGCCCTCCTCTGGGTGGGTTGGGATGTTTGGGTTGGGTAAGATGCTGGCACTGGGATATGGGCTTGTCCCATCAAGCTGCAGAGAGATGAGCCAGAGGGGTCGTTTTAGTGTCCCCTTCAAGGAGGACAGCAGCTGCTCATGGTCCTTCCACAGGTCTCCTGCTCCTGCCTTTACTGTTCTGCTCTGCTTGTCCCGAACGCTCTGCTATGGGTTCCGCTTGCTGCTCTAAAGGCAACCAAAGACTACTGGAGCCACAAGGAACTCATAGAGGGTCTACCTCTATGGGTCTAGAATGAGAATTAAGGCTGTAAACACTCTTAACAGTGCTGCTAGAGCAAATCCCTTCTGTCACTGAGAGCGTGAATCTAATAGAATGAAGACAGTTGACCTGCAAGACTTCACCCACCATCTGATGACACAAGCGTTTTGAGAGAGATGTATTAGCAGTACAGATGCAGCCGATTTGTAGGCACTTATCTGCCCTCTCATTTCATTAATCTTTGCACCTCTAACAGATGCTGACTGGCCACTCCAGCTTCCCCACCCTCCCCATGCTCCCCCTTCAATAATTAATCAGGAGATGTCACTTCTATTTCTAGGGCTGTGCTTCATGTGTTAATGAGGGAGCTTCCTCCTATGGAAGAACCAGCACAAGCGAAGCCTCCCAACGGTTGGAATGCTGCATGATGCTTTGGTGACGCCTTTCTCCTTCCAGAGGGAATTGCAGTCCAAGCCAAGGGGTCAGCTGGTTTCAGCATCACGCTTGCCTGCCTCCTGATGGGATCTGCCTTTGCCCTGCTGCCTGCTGGCCACAGGAATGATACTGCAGGGGGGTTGGAACTGGCTGAGCTTTAAGGTCCCTTCCAACCCAAACCAAACCAGTCTGGGATTCTGTGAAGTCATTTCCTGGATGTTACAAAGGAAAGCAAAATGGAGAGCAAGGCTTCCAAGAACTGTTTGGCTTTGCAGCATCTTGGGAAAACAGAGCAACAACCATGGCACGGTGCTCTATGGATTTGTTCAAACCCCATTGCTTCCACAAAACTGGATTTCCCGAGCATGGAGATGTGTCATAAACAGCAATTCTTTGTGCTTCAGCAGAGATCACGCTTCTTGCTCCAGTTTTCCAAGGCTTAACACTGCTAAATCAATGTGGCTGAACAAGCAGCATAGATCTTTTATAACGTCAAATTGGGTTTTAATAACGACGCCTGATAACCCTCTTGTAAAGCTTCCCATGATGTGCTTGTGGGCAGCCAGAAGGCAAGTTACTCATGCTTTTACAAGCCCATAACATGTCTTACTCACTTATTAACCTTTCAGTAACTGTTTATAAACAGAATCTGAATAAAACAGAGCTGAGTTGCAGAGGATGCTCCATCAGCCCCATTTACCACCTTCACTCTTTGGCTTTTCGTGCACTGGCCTTGTTACACGGAGCCTGGCCCCAGCTCGTCCTAGCACTGCTGAGACCAGGGGATTCTTTCATTTATATTGCTGCCTTGAAGGTATTTATAGATTGCAGACGTGTCACCCAGAGTCTTTTTCAGACTATATTAATTTACCTTCTTTAGTCTCTCCTCATATGACTCAGCTGCTAACTCAGCTGTCATTTTTTGCTGCTGGTTTTCTTCCTAAGCCAAAGAATATTGCAGGGATTGTAGGAACAGGTCTGTGCAGAGAGGGGCGAGGGTCTGCCCATGGGGATGGGTGCAAAGGACCTGTTTTGATGATTCCCAATTATCCAAACTCATCACTTCTCCCCACTATCCCATGTCATAAGGCCAACACAGACCTTGCCTCCTATCTGCTGCTGTCCCTCATCCCCTTGGGCTTTGCACACAGAATCATAGAACAGTTAGGGTTGGAAAGGACCTGAAGATCATCTAGCTCCAACCCCCTGCTTCTGTTTTCCCTTGGCCTCTCTGGGCCCAGTGTCTCCCAACTCAGTATCTTCTGGAAATTGAATCAGCCTGGGGGATAGAGGAAAACAGATTTCAACCAGGAAACAGATATTTGGACCCAAGCTTCAAAGGGGTTATTACAGACAGCACAGAAAAGCCAGTGACTAGAGAATGGGAAAAAACCCCAAATGTTAATGCTTAAAGATAAGGAGGGGACTGGACTTTTCTAAGGAAACACTCTGCATTTTCTGACTACATCGATTGCTTCCCAGCTAAGAGTACATGCAAGCAAATAGGAAAGGACATTTTGGGATATGCTGGCTCAAAGCAGTGCTGTGGATTGATTTTGGTCTTCATGTCTCAGTGTTTCTTCAGTGACCTGCTCTGGTTTCCAAAGGAGAGCCAGGATGAAGCACCTGAGGTCTCAATGGAGCATACTCAGCCAGGATTCATTCATCACAAGGGGGGTTTACCCTTTTTTATTCCAAAGGATCCGGTTTCTGTCTGGGTTTCCAGGCTCGTGGAGCTAACCACATTTGCAACATGCCCCGACAGAGCATTGGTACATGAAGGAGCATCGCTAGCAATTCATCTGTCTTAGCACTGCCCAGGCTCACCATAACAAATAAATTCCTCTGTGTGCTGTACAAGGACTGGTAATTCTTCAACAAACAGCGTGTGTGAACAAGCTATTTACTTTACAACCCTGGGAAGGCTGTAGGACTCATACGTGCTCTTTATAAAGCTCCTCATCAAGCCACAGCTCTCACCAGCATCTCCCTGCAGCACAGGAACAACAGGCGGGCATCACAGCACCCACCCTGCAGCACAGGCTCTCTGAACCCTACAGCACCCACCAAGCACTACTCAAACCCAGGCTGCAGGCTTTTCAGGAGGTGTTTTTACTGTAGCCAGCAGCATATGTGCCCCTTGAACCAGACCTCATGGCATATCGGCTGCTCTAGTGGTGTATAACCTGTGGCAGTGGAGTGGTTTGTTGTTTTTAATTAACAATGCAAAATAAAGCACTTGCCTGCCATATAAATCGTGTTTACTAAGAACTACTTAAAACAGACAAATATTTTCTTGGACGCACATTAATTGCTTAATAAAAGTACAGAGAACACCCACAAATACCTTAAATAAATGCACAGGCTGGGGGAATGAATTAATTAACATTTCATTCCTGGGAAAGGCTATTAATTGCTACAAATAGCTCAGAGAATGGGCTTGTTGCTTTATTGCCAGCAGTACCTTCAACTCCTACTGCTGTAATGTGGCAGTCCCCTCTCATCCTCAAACAAGGGCCACCCCCATGTTGGATGTGGCACCCTGCATCCCTCTCCTGTCCCTGTAACCCCAGCATCCTCTATGGGGATGGAGAATGTGGGTGTTTCATGGATAATGGATGACTGAGAGGGGTAAGGACAGCAGACAGCTTGTGCTGGCAGATTGTAGAGCATCTCCCATGAGTGACAACCTTGTAAGAAGTGACAGAGCAAGCAACAAAGCCTGAGCAGTGTATCGCTACCCCCCTGCATGGCTTCGGTGTGATGCATCATGCACATTATTTCCCTATTAAGAGCAGATTTCCATAATAGTGATCTATGGGGTTATTCCTCTTCTCCTGCTTGCTCCCTCCCTAATGAAGACGTGTGGGACCTGTACAGCTCCTCAGCTGCACATCTGCCATCCTCCCTTCGTGCTGATGCAGCAGGTTCATTTATCAGCCGGTGCAGGCAATAGGTAATCTCTCTGCCATCTAAATTACAAGGCTGGGCCTTCCAGCTTAGGGTTTAATCAAGTTCAGTGGGGGAAGAGCCCTGAGCAAAGCACTGAGCATCCTTGCTGGTAGCTGCCTGGTCCTCTATGTGCTGGGGGAGCAAAGACCATGGTACCCACCATACCCAAGGGAAGGTTTCCAAGCCTCCAGCTGCTCCCCTGACAAATCTCCATCCACCCATGCACAGCTGCAGCAGTGACGGCCTCTTCCCAAACCCCTCTGTCCCCAGTGCAAGCATCTCTGCTCCACCACAAAGCAAATCTCAGGTCCTAATGGTGGAGATGCTGCATCTCAGAGCAGAGAAGCCAACTTTGCTAATCTCCTCGTGCCTATTTCTTTTCCCCTATGTGTTTTTTCTTCAGAAACAAATAAACAGTGAGAAAGATTGCAACCTTCTCCCAAATATCAAGAGTTCAGACCTGATGTGATTGCGCTCGCTGTGATACACCAGTTGCTGCTGCTGGGGTTTGATTGTTTTTAAACACTCTGGGGTTTTGATGATAATAATAACACTTCACTGTTCAGAGGAAACCTCTGGCTTGATTTCCTATCTAATCTCAGCTTCGGTATTCCCTCTCCTGACAAGCAAGGGGGCTGGCAATGAGCCTGATTGCTCATCAAAGTGCAATCTTTAAGGGAGATGCCTGTCTTAGGTGCATCTCCTCCTTCCTGTTAGCAGGACCTATGGTTGGGAAATAGCAGTGAGGGGTTACTTACAGCTCCCAAAATCATGCCTGAAGATGTGCAAAAGGAATCCAGCTCTTCGGAGAGCAGTGGGGCAGTGATGGGCAGGAACACCCCAGGGTCAGGTCTATGCTGCCTGTGGTGTAGGTACCTGGAAGAACTAGGCTGAGAAGGTTTCTCTCTCCCAAACAACACAATTAAAGCCATGTCACCTGCACAGTCTGTACAAACTGGGTTCATTTTTGGTGAGAAAACAATCAAAAGAGCCTTTTTCTAAGCACAGTCAGAACAAACTGGCCACAGAAGTGGTAAGGAAGAAGTAAACAAAGCTGTTAAGTTGTCAATGACTTGACTGATCAACCATTAAAGCTGCTGATGAACCGTGCAGACAATCAATGATGTGATGCTAAATGCAGCCCTGGACCAGGCATGACCGGGGTTTGTAGCTGGTGCTGCATGGACCTCTGTGCGTGCCTGATGTGCAGGGTGGCCATGGACCCCATGGGTGGCTTGGCCCGCTTTTAAGCAGAGATGTTTCCAAGGATGCTGCTTGGGGAATTAGTTAAATCAACAATAACTGGTGCAATCACCAAATCAGCTCTGGTTTACTGGAGCACAGGGAAAGAAGGAGATGCTAATAACTTCATTCTCCATTTAAACCCCTTTCTTGCCCCTGAAAACTACAATACAGGAGCAAAGAGGAATCACAAAATGAAATCCTTTAGCAAAACACCTGCTTTGCTGCTGCTGAGGTAGGTGCAGCCCCCGCACCATCACAGGTCCTTCTTGCACATCCTGCCTTATCATTCAAGGCCAGGCTGCATATGGGTCTGAGCAGTCTGACCGAGTTGAAGATGTCCCTGCTCATTGCATGGGGGTTGGACTACATGACCTTTGAAGGTCCCTTACAACCCACACTGTTCTATGACTCTACAGTTCACACCTGGCTGCTCCCTGCCACGTTCCCACCCTCTGGCATGAAAGCAGAAAAACCTCATACAGAGCTGAAGGCCTCTTAAATCAACGTCTTCCCCGACTCAGAAGCTGTAAGAGGATTCATTATTTATACTGCAGAAACACAAAAGCTTAGCATATTTTAAGCTGTCTGAAACCACTTCAAGGCAACTCTTTCTCTCTCTTCTTTTTTTTCTAACAAAACACATTGAGGTGGCTCTGAATAGAGCAGCAGGAGGAAACTCTTCTTCTTCCCAAAGAGAAACTAAAATGGAGGGATTGAGGGAGAGAAAGAGAATAACCCCCCTTGATCCAGCTTGGGATCACCAAGGAATGCCCTTCAGGGGATGTTCTCTGTGAGATAACACTTCCACAGACTATCTGCTGATGATGCACGGAGGTTATGGCAGTAGGAGAATTGAAGCTACGTTACTTCATGAGTGCGAGCACATAAGCCAGCTCCTACAGAGGCAGTGGGACAGGAGGTGCCGAGTGCTGTTTCTTTCCTCCTTCTCCCTCTTTTTACATTTCCAATTTAGTCACAGCATCTCTAATTTCCTTAGATCTGAAGCCACCTCGGGAGACTGGAAGGGAATGATACAGAAGAAAGATGAGAGGGGGAAAGAAAAAAACCCAGCCAGTAATCTTGTAAAAGTCAGTTTTGAAAAATCAATTTTCTTGTGTGACAAGATTTGCTTAAGGCTTTTCATTCTGTGAAATCAGCCCATCATCCTGCGGGAACACATGAAGGAAGTGGCTAAGTGTGGTTTGGAATAACTCAGATTAAAGACTGCTAAATTAGGCTTGAAAAGCTGCCACCTCTTCTCGCACAGGGATGGGAGATCTGGCCGGAGGAGTCAATGGTGCTCCCTTTCCAGTCTCCAGGAGCATGTCTTGAAGGAGAGGGGACCAATGAGGCCCTCAAGAGCTCTCAGAACCGTAAGGGTGTTTAAAAGAAGTGTTAGCAGCTCTGCTTGATGGCCAACCATAAAGTCTTTTTTAGCACCCCAGAGATTTGGGTGCAAAGTTTGCTTGAAATGAGATGCTTTAGAGACAGGTTCACTCCAGCGTTGGGAAACTGCAACGCACGGGCAAAGTCTGGATGACACCTGCTTGATGGGATGCTGGTGGTCCAGGCTGGGACGGAGATAACCACAACCATGATGCACCCTCCTTCAGCAAGCCCTTCTGAAACACAACAGCAAACTCCCTCTGCCACCTGGCTCTGTTGGAGAGGCTCCATCCAACCCAGTGGCTTGAGCTCCATCACTCATTTCATTTGGTACCTTTAATCATTTCTACATCAGGAAGTGGTGCTCAAGAGTACAAAGCGCTTTTCCCTCCTCCCTCCCCTTCCTTTCTCCCTTTCCAGCTGTCAGACTCTCTCCTCTACGCTCTCTCCTAATTAGTTCGAGCTGCCTCCGAACATCTCCCACCCGCTTGTTCCCATTACCCTGACAAGCCAGGGAATGGGAAAACAAATCTCCCCGTCCCCACACCTCTGTGAGTGAAGGGAGGCTCTTCCAACCCATCTTCCCGCTCTCAACGGGAGCTGTGCGCCTTGCTCGAGCCCCCCCAGCAGCCCAGCATCACTGCAGGGATATTTATGCCTTTTATTTTACTGTATTTTCCCCTTTTTAAAGCCTGCTTTTCCCTCTCCGCCTGCCACCCAGCGCACTCCGCTCCCTGTCAGAGGGAGCTGGCAGATGGGGCTGATGCATCACAGAGAAGATCTGAAGAATTCATTTCCCCTCATTTCTTTTTCCTTTCCCCAGCTTTCATTTTCACTTCAGAGCAAAGGTCCAGTTGTCTGGGAGGAAGCTACAAAGACAAACCTGGGCAGGAAAACAGAGATAGTCAGGAAAAAATGTTACAGTGCCGATAGCTTGAGACCTCTGTGTGCTTTGCATTCATTTCACCCCCCTCTTTAGCTGCATTTTGCTATGTCTATAAATTAGATTTACTCTGTTGCTGCTGTGAAATGCCTCAGGCCCCTTCCCTGCTCCAGCTTCTCTGGCTTCCCTTGCTGAGTTTGGCTGTGGGAGGCAGAAGGAGAAGCGACAGCCCTGCCGAGGGACGGCATATGGACTCACAGCGTCCTGCTGCTGGACAGACGGCAGCCTCGGCCAGAGGAGGAGCAGGGAGCAGATGGGAGCAGGGGGGGCAGGAAGGCACCAAACACAAGGAGAGCCCACGCACTGGCTTATATGAGCATTTTCCCCAAGCTGGAATGAAGGAGGGAGCTGGTTTATGGGGGAGAAGGTCCTAAACCTGCCAAGAAATGCATAACCAGCGTGACCATTCCACTTAAAGATGCTGAGATGCCTCTTGCCTGGCCTGGACCAGGCATCAGGTGAGCTGCTCCTCACATCATCTCTCTGCAACTCCAGGGCCCCTTGCAGTCCCCAGGGCAGATATCTGGGTATTTTACTCCTGCAAGCATGATGCTGAGCCTCATCAACACGGGGACAGTCTCCATGCTGCCCATGGACTTCACACCTTGTCTGCAGTCACTGGCTGCTCTGCAGTGTGTTTCAAGCCCTTCAAATATTAATAGAGATGTGATTGTAATGTAATAAGAGCTTAATATTGCAGACCCCCCTTCCTTGGCACAGATTGCTCAGGAGACAAAAAATGGGCTAATTAGGTAGTGGCCTTAGCAATCAGAAGCTCTGGGAAGCAAAGGCTACAAGGGAGATGTTCACTTTTATTCTAGGCTTTTCATGAATGGGCAGAAGAAAGCAAGCAACAAACCAAACCCACCAGCTCCCAGGAGCTTTTTCAAAGCCGTCTGAATTTCATATTAAAACATATTCAGGTCTTACAGTGCCAGAATAGGGAAAATGGCCACTTGTCTGCAGGCGGTGCCAGGCGTGTCCATTAAATGGATCATCTGCTACCTCTGTCAAAAGTTGCCAATGAAATTCGTCACCCTGAATATCTGTATCAGCTTCCTGCAATCATAGAATCACAGAATCAATAATCCCTTCTTCCTATGGAGCAGTGAATGTATTCTGCAGCTAGATGGAAGAGACAGGGATAACTCTGATATCATGGAAGAACACTAAACTTCCCTGGACTTTCACAGAGATGTTGTGCAGCCAAAATACCCACAGACCTCTATGTGGGCATGACTTTTGTGAGACAGCAGATCTACCGAAGGCACATGCTACTCAATGCCCCATCCAGCATGCAGAGGGAAGCTTGGACACTCTCTCCCTTCAGGTGCATTTGAGCCCCACTGCTTATAGAGAAAACCTCTTTAAGAAGCAGTTGAGATTGGATTAATATTTGATGAGCGACAGCATGCTGTTGGTTCAAAGATAACAGTATTTACAAAGAAGAAGGTCTTTTCTGCAGACCAGAGCCCACTGAGCAAACAAACACCCAACGCTCCTGCTGCAAGCCAGAAGTGCTGGTAGTGATGGTGGGGTTGGCTCTGAGCTACACACAACCTGACTTAGCACCCTGTGATGTGGGAAGATGCTGCAGCTCAAGCCTTGACCTGCATCTGCAGCTCCTCAAGCTGGTGGCTGCACTAAGATCACCAATATTTAGGCAGTTGATGCTGGAGGATGCCTTGAAGTGTCTCCCCCCTTCATGACTGCAAAGGAAATGTTATTTGCAAAGGTCTCTTCTAGCCCTGGGGGGGAGAGCACTGCACCAATGTGCCAGAGTGAGATATGTGTTATTGCCCTGCCTGCACCAACTCCCCATCACTCTGCAAATATAATCATCATCAGAGGAGCCCAAAAGGCTGAGGGACTCTGCCTCGTGCAATATTAAACTTTCCCATTTTCTTGTGCCACTTTAAAGATTCTCTTTCTTACTGCAAGTGATAAATAATAACAGCAAAAAAACACCCCACAGACACACAACAGACATCAAAAGCCACGGGAAGATTGGCAAATAGAGAGATCTGAAGTGAGCAAAGAGGAGGCCTGGTTGTGAGTCGGTTCACGTAGCCCTGACTTCTGTTGCTTTCCATTAATTCTACCCGCCATCACAGGTGGCAGAACAACAGCGACAGCTAATTACTCTCTTTCCCTTTCTTGCCCATTTGCTTGCAGCAAAAGAAAGCCAGTAAATTCCCCATTTCCCCCCTCCCCATCCCAGAACTGCCCATTGAAATGTACTGTTAAAGGAAGATGAGGCAGCTGCAGTTTGCCCACACATATGCTCACTGCCCAGTGGAGCCGTTTGCTGCTGCTGCTCCTCCGGCCTGGCACAGTGGCTGAGGATGCTCTGCCTGCAAATGAGCTGGCAGAGGCAGGCAGCGGCTTCAGGAGAAGGGAGAAGAAGGAGCATCTTTCCCAGGTACACCAGGGAGCCTCTTTGGGCTTTCAACCCCATGTCTGTGGTGATAATGTACATGGAACACATCCATGGAAGTGATGCCAAAAAGCCCAGGTCCCTCAAGCCTGTCTTGAGCTGCACAGGCAGCAGCAAGACGCTGTGGAGCAGTGGGCTGAGCTGCTCTTTAGGTGCAAAGTGAACATGCTTGCAGTTGGAGGTAGGATAAACCAGAGCCAGATGGGGTATAGGACCCTGCAGAGGCGATGAGGATAATGTCTACGTGGTGAGTGGGAAAGCATGTAACTGTGCAAAACCCCTGCTACCAGGGTTAGCTCATTCATACGGCAAAAACCCTTCTCACACAGCTCGCCAGCCCTTCACCCACCTCGCTCCTCTTGCTTTTGGTGACACTGGCCTGTCCTTCATCCCAAAGGGAATGACACTCCAGGGGACACTATGGGTGAAAAAGCCCCCCTGGGGAAATGACGCTCCTCATCAAGAAATCCTTGCTGCAGGGAGCAACTGGGATTTCAGCTCCAGCTTCGGCTGTGGGGTAACCTCAGCTAAGAGAAAGAGCTGTGTCTCCAGCAAAGCACACCCTGCCTGCCCCCCAACATCATGAGACGACACTGAATTTTAAGGCAGAGGGGCTCAGGCTTCTTCTCCCCTTAGAAAGTGCCACTGAGGCCAAACCTATTGTGGAAAGCTGTCAGTTTTGACAAGATGTCATTAACCACCCCAAAGAAGAGAAGATGTGGTACAGGCTGTAACTTTCCATACTGGCCCTGGGAGCAGATCACTCCAAGGTCTCCTTTCTAACCAGGTTTTGCATTGAAACCCCCATGTATGGGATGCATTATATAAGAGACCAAGAAGAAAAGCTCTTCAGAAAAGAGAGATGCCTTGATTTAATCAAAACTACTTTGTCTATGAGGGGGGTGGGGGGGGTGGGGGGGATTTTTGCCCTCTGGGAAACTGTTGAATATGGTTTCTTTTCCCTAATGAAAAGAGTGGTGTGTGCTTAAAACCATGCGTCAGCAGAACCAGCAGTTTCCTGCTAATGAGGACCACGGTTCGTGGGTGTTTCCCAGCTGAGCATCTTTAGGTGAGATGCTCGACCTCTCTTGCTTTACCTACCCAGAAGAATCTGGGGTGCAAACCCCATGCAAAACTCCTCACCATATCAAACTCAAGCAAGGTGACAGCTTGCTCATGTATCTGGGGATGGCCCTGTGTACCTGGATGTGGATTTATGCCCAGAAAAGGGGGTTTATGTTGTTTAGACCCTCTTCTTTTTCTTTGTGTTCAGAGCTGTTAACTGTCAAACATATTGGGAGGTATTAAACGTAAATGACGTCTGAAGACCAAGATGTGCTATCTGTACCTGAGGATGAGGGAAGTCATAGGAGATACGTTAGAGTGGGAAATGAAATCACACTTTCTATTGTTCGGTTTTAAGGCAGAATAAGCTCATTTTCACCACTGACAGGGTCTCACGTGGCCCTGGGGATGACACTGAGCTCATGTTCTGCCTTTTCACACCTTCAGTATCCCAGTTCTGAGGCTTTGCACATCCCACATCCCTGTACCCACACTCCTCCCCAGCCAGTGGTGAGGTGCAGGGGGCTTCTTGCTTGGATATCCCACTCCAAAGGACTCCAAGCTTCAGTGCTGGAACATCTGCCACCTTTACATAGTTAGTGAAGAGCTGTGGGATCTTTAGGAAAGTAAATGAATCCCCCCCAATCAATCAGAGTCATTAAGCGGAAGGAAGCCCTGCTGAGCGCTGCTGAATTCCATTTGCTCATCACAGTGGTAGGGAAAAAGTGTGGTGTTAACATGTTAAGGGAACTTCAGAAAGGAAAAAACAATAGTGCTGCTTCAATATTCATGCCTTTTTTTTTTTCGTTTTCACCCTATAAGAAACCCCTTTTATGAGAAAGCATAACCTGAAAGAACCCTGCAATTAATTCTGAGAGTGGAGTCCCTCACAAAACCAATCTCAGCAAAGAAATAACCCCAATGCCCAGGCAACAGGAAGGGTGACAAGACATGTGGCCTCGGGATGGATGAGAAGGGCAGAAGAGGGCTACGGGTGGCATTTGCGGCTACAAAGAGACAGCAAAACCCAGCGCTAACAAGACAGCACTGAAGAGGAGAGACGTGTGGTGGATCCATCTGCTGCCTGGTGGGGAAAAGCAGCCCAGCATTGCTTTGCCATGTACACAGAGCCTGGAAACAGCCAAGAGGAAGGGGGAAACACAGATTGGAGCTTTCAAGGCTGCTCCAGTGCACAAGGATGATGTGAAAGCCCCTGTTGCTGAGGATAAGGGTTGATGTCTTGCCCTTGGAGCAGAAATATTGCCGCTGTCTGGTTCCTCAGCCAAAGGTGGCTGTTTTGCCTTTGACTGCACCAGAATCAATCAAGGCAAGACTCACATGGGACGTTTTCTCAGATCCCCCCCCAGCTTGTCACGCACCTCGTACTCCTAACTGTAAATATGAAAACAGGGCTATTTGTATCTTTGACATTAATTGACTTCTCAAATTAATAACTCTTCTGTGTAACCAGAAATGCAATTACTGCTTTGTTGTGCTGATAGCAGATATCCAGCTGGAAGGAGCTGTTCCTACCAGCAAACTTGATTGTACTAATTAAGCTGTACGAGCAGAACAGGAGGCGGGTCATAGTAACCTGTCCCTGGAGGTGCCTCCTCTGTTATTATCAACCCAGGCTGTTGCAAAGCAGGACCTGATGGTGTGCCTGTGTGTGCATGCTCCTGACTGCCAGGCAGGAGTGAGGAGTACCTGACTGCAGCTGCATACCCACATTTTTGTCTGTTTAGATCAAGAATCCTTAGAGAGAATCATCAGAGAATAGTTTGGGTTGGAAGGGACCTTAAAGCCCATCTGGTTTCAACCCCCTGCGATGGGCAGGGACACCTTCCTCTAGAGCAGCTTGCTCCAAGCCCTGTCCAGCCTGGTCTTGAGCAGTGCTAGGGATGGAGCAGCCACAGCTTCTCTGTGCACTCCGTGCCAGCGCCTCACCACCCTGTGTATCCCCAGTCAAAGCACCTCTGCCCTGACCCCTTCTGAATTCTGCTCTATGCTGCTGGGGTTAGAGAGGCTTACAGCGATTGCTTAAGGGTTACACAGAGACAGCAACGGAGTTGTATTTTTCAAACCATAAAAGAGTATGCAAAAAAAAACAAACCCAAAAAAGGAATTTTCCCTTAATAGATTTTTCAATTGGCACGTTCTGCTCTTTATGTCCCCAAACAGATGGCTCCACCAGCTCGGTGCCAGGCCTCTTAACCCACTCCAAAGTGCCAGTGAATCTCTGACTGAGGATTGCATGCAGCAGAAAGTAGCAGACGGCCTAACACAGAGGCAATTGGAGTCTCTCAACGTGTAACAACATCATCAAGGTAAAACCAGCATCAGGGAGCTATTAGAGCAGGGATGCTGGGAAGAGGACCGTGCCACCACAGCTCTGCAGGGATCAGCGGCTGTGTCGGTCTCCAGCCATTGCATCCGGCAGTAGAGGATACGTGGATGAGCTAGAATGACTGCCAACCAGTGACAAACATTGGAGAGAGTGGAAAAGCCACCAAAACCCACAGCCAGCAGCCACTTTACCTGTATTGGGTGACAGCAGGGTTGGCCTTGGCGGAGCAGTGGAACTTCACAGTGTTATCCTCAAGCACCGGCTGTGGCTCCACAGACAAGTTCACCAGGGGTGGGTCTGCAAAGAGACAGAGACGAGCCTATAAGCGACAGAAAGACATGATGCAGCATCCCCATGCCTGCTGCCTGCTGTGCTTCCAAGCCTGGAAAGCAAGATTTGGTTGTGAGATAACATGGTAAATGCACTGAGACTCTTTGATGCTGTGCAATAATGCTCAGGGCTGTGTAAGACAGGCTGGTGTCACGCACATGGTGCTTGTCTTGGAGGGATTCAGTATATAAGACAGAAAGAGGAGAGACACACACCATTCGATGTAGCATTTCACTTCAAAAATGTTAACGCCGGCTCTGATTCCTGTTTAAGGAAATAAACTTGCCTGCTTTGAAAAGCTCCCATTTAATATCTCGCTGTGTAATGATGATCTTTTGTCTCTCCGCTAACTTGAAAGTGGCATTTCTGCTCTTTCATCAGCCTAATCATCTCTGCCAAGTCCTTATTGGTGTCACAGGCCTCTCGGTTCTTCCAGCTGGTGCTGGTTTCTCTTTTTACATGATAAGCATCTAAACGCTTCAGCAGCAGAAAAATTTAGGAGAGAACTGATGAAAGCAAGTGAGAAGTGAAAAGGGTGCAATGTTTGGATGGGGAATAAGAATATTCAGAGCTGTTTTCAATTTTCATGGTGTCAGGGAGGGGTTTTGGACCTCCAGCTTCAGCTTTTAAGGATAAGACATAATTTGAGGGGAAAATGCAGAAAGAAATGGCCTGGTAAGACCCCTCCTGCAGTCCTGATGCAGCTCTGGGGCAACAACACAAGAGGGATGTGGAGGTGTTGGAGTGAGTCCAGAGGAGGGCACGGAGATGCTGCGAGGGCTGGAGCAGCTCTGCTCTGGAGCCAGGCTGAGAGAGCGGGGCTGGGGCAGCCTGGAGAAGAG